>CM024635.1:18266233-18405451 GCA_014182715.1 Eucalyptus cloeziana | reverse complement strand
CATTCTTTCCTTGGATATATGACCCAAACGTTTATGCTACAAGTAAGCAGAATTTTCATTCACCAAACTTCGTTTAGTGCCAACATTATGATGCAATGTCATTTAATGTCTCAACAAAAGTATTATCAAGTCTAAATTTTGTAGAGACCATCATATAAGTTCAGTTCCAATAAAAGTATCACTCTTAAATAAACTGAAAGATTGGAACCAAACTTACAATAAAATCCCGTTACATCAAGTCTTGGCAAAAGAAACTAAATTGCGAAAATGTAGGTACATAAAGTTCGAAACAAATCCAAATAATGGCCAGTATCTAAGATCAAATGATAAGTGCCAATGCCTTCAATTGGAGCTTTGTTTTGTTCCCCGTAATCACATAACTTTCATTTTTGGCTTTATGGTTTGGATCGTAAAAATCCTGCATCGTATTTGACACATGAGTGATGGCACGAGAATCAATCCACCAAGTATTAGCAGGAACTTAGGTAAAGTTTGATTTATTGTTTGCAACTGTCATTCGCATGAACATTAAGCTCAGTCTATTCGATATTTCCCAAGCTTTATGGAAAGACTTTTCATCATTGTTACTTTCATCAGTAATAGCAGCTGGTTTCTCAGCTTGAAGCGTTAAATCAAGATCCAGGACACCTAAGTGAAACTGGACTTATTCACTCCAATCGGGAAAATTTATCCCATTGAATAAGGGAACAGACGAAGCATACGAATGAAGTGAAACAGGTACAGATACTGCATATATGCAAGAAAATACTCATACATTAATGCCTTGAGAATATCACCTAATCATATTCAAACTAAACTACACATGTACATCATAGTTCTCCTTTGGGCGATCCTATGATATACAAATACATACGAACCATAATGATGCTAATAACTTTTATTTGGTAATTGTAAATATATCTTATTAAAATCTATTTGCTATCTTTGGATATATAAACAAATTTAACAAGTCATATTAATTATCAACTATCATGTTCATGAATTATAAGAAAATAATTAACCTTTTGGTTAATTCCTAAGTTCTTATAATAAATGAACTTCAATATACCCATAACACCAATAATGATATGAAACATATCAATTTCATATATAGCATCAATTAATCATGGGTAATTGAATAAAATATTTTACAATATAAGAAATTCAAAAGACTTCAAGGTTTGGCCACTTTGGTGACTAACAAACCATTCATAATATGAATTTTTAATATTGTAAAATACAAATATTTACCAAATTGCACACAAGGATAAAAACGTAATCAAAGCATAAGGGCAAATCATAAAATCATAATTCCATAAAGGCAGAACCATAAATTTAAAATCCATGGGCAAAATGGTAAATAATCAGCAAGGGTAGAATCGTAAAATTGCGAGAAGGACAAAATGGAAATTTTAAAAATGGCATAAGGGCAAAAGCGTAAAAGGCCACACGAGGACGACAGGCACGTGACAAGCACGCGCCTACATCCGCCGCAGGCGCGTGCCCACACGCACACGGGCGTGCAGCTCGTCGCGCGTGGGATCCACGCACGTAGCGTTGAGCGCGCGTGAGAGCACGTGGCGCGTGGGTTCCACACGCCTGCAACTGTAGCGTGTGCATAAGGCCCACGCGCCTTCTTCTTCCTCACGCCCTGAACAGTTTTCTTCGCCATTTTTCGTCCTTTTCTCCATGAAAACGTTCCATCATTCGGATTTTTTCGACAAAACCCTCCAAAACATTTCAACAACAACAAATAGTACAAATAGGATGGTTTAATGAATCATCATACATAAATCATAATATTTCTATAAACGGAAAAATCATGAGATCATAAATCATGCTTTAATACCAATTGTTAAATTATACATATAATTCTTTTAATGCGGAAATTCAAAAGAAAAACAATGATATTTGATCTTCATGATTTTCACAAATAGATGAAAATGTACTTTTATCCATAGCGTTACTCTTAATGATAATCGTTGTGGAAAAACCGAAAGACTTGAACCAAATGAAGAAATCCGATTTCTCTCCCTTAACCCACTATTCTTTAATGTGTTCTATCGATGGAGGAGAGAATACCAAGTTATTTTCAGTTATTTTTGTTCATGTATGGGTGGAGAAAGGACCGGACTCTATTTATACGTTCTATTAATAGGTGTCTTCCATCAAAGCGCATTTTGACTTCCATATAAGCCGCACCTTTTCGGAAAAACGGTAACTTCCATTGAGGATTATACCATTTCGTTTTATAAGAGTCGCAACTTCTCATAACCAATATTTATTTCATTATAGCATTTCAATAATTATTAAACCATATAATAAATCATATCACATGGGTCATAATAATTCTTACACGCCAAACTTGAAAGAGGAGCGGTTCATAATCGCTGGACAAGTCATGACACTATTATTGAACAAGTATGGATAAGGCAGTTCAGCATGAAATGTGGAGTGACTTTTGAGGAGAAAGTAACCGACTAATTTACGGTTACTAAGTTGGCTTATAAATATCACAAGCTATCCAATAGACATTCCAAGTACTAACCCATTATCTAGCATCGCTGATTAGATTCCAGCATTATGTCATCATCCTCATCTAGAGACGGTGTTCATTAGATGTTGCATTTGTCTAGAATTATTAATTAGATTCCAACATTATGTTCATGCATGCACCTATGAATAGTGTATACTAGGTGTTGTCCACACTGTTCAGCGTCATTGATTAGATTATGACATTGTATTCTCGTATCTATCTTGGATCGGTGTCTACTAGGTGTTATCCACACTATCCAACATCGTTAATTATATTCGGATGTTGTGTCCTTAAACTTAGTAGAAGGTAGCGCTTTATCAAGCATCTTGTTCATATCCAGTGTTATCGAAGTGCCTTTATTATTTGTATAGACTACTTTAATTTTAATGGGTTTTAATTATTTTAATGATGTCATTAATTAGGTTTCAACATTAATTATTGTTGATATTGAACGTGTGATAGATTAGCTACTTCTTTGATTTCAAGATTATGAGGTGTATAGTCTCATTCACATTTGACCTTCTTTGTTTAAAGCTAATACAAAACCTGAGTCTCATTCAATAAAAAATCAAAATATAATACTTGGTGAAAGATATTTTATTACTTGGATCCAAAATGACGAAACAAAGTTATAGAAAGAAAATTGCCTTTGTTGTAACTCTAAAAACTTCTCTAGAATTCATAACTTTTCTCCATTAGGATATTTTGTTAAGTTGTCTTTGTTTGGCCAAAAGAAGAGTAGTATTTGTCTAGAAATTTTTGGCCCTTTATTACCTCATTTGGAGAGGCTTCCTACCTTCCAATACACTGGTGGGGCTAAAATAACGGACTCTACATTTACAAATGAATTGAGCGGTTATAACATGAACCATGTGGGTGTGAATCCCATATAATTACTCTTAGAAGAATAGCCGTGAAGGTCACTTCTGCCCACTGTATTGTGTAGAAGAAAAAAGGCATGACTTACTAGTCACTACTAAGCAAAAATTTTCAATCCTTCAATTCCACAAACTACTTTCCACAAGTGTTAATTCACAATTTGGAGTTTGATCTTTAAACGACAAGAAGTCTCATTAAATTACATGATCATTTTTCATGCTAAAATTTGCAATTCATCCTTGTCGCGACCTAAATTTTGGGTTCACCACCTAGAGTTTAGGCTAATGGACTACTAAGTCTTAAACTTAGTTCGGGCTCTCCCAAGCCCATACCAATTCGCGACTTAGGTTCAAGTTTTTAACATGCAAATGAATTTTATCTAGGAGTCGCCACTAATCAGTTTATGGTAGGTCGATTAGATACCTAAGTAAAATAACGGGAGAATTATTTTACTCCTACGAACCAAAGACTTTGGGTATGGGGACTTGGTTACACTAGATTTCTCTAATGCCCTTTCGGTACTATTTTTTTTTTATTTTCAAAAATGTTTTTGCAGGCAACTTGGATTTATTTTAACCTAAATCACTATCATGCAAATGGGTGATCACACAGGTGCTCAATCATTATTAAACACTCAACAAATCAAATAAATTGCATCAAAAGAATTAAATGCACAAAGCAAGCAATTTTTTCTTGGTTTTTTTTTATCTTGAAATTATAACTTTACCATAAAACATGCACTTTAACTACATGATCTAATTTTACTAACAAGTTATTTCTAATTAAATTATCCTAACATGCAAACCATTTGACATGCACCTAATATTTTTTTTGTATTTTCTGTTAAAATTCGTAATAAAAAGAAAACTTAATTAAACTATCTAAAATGAATAATTTTCTAACCTAATTTAGGGATTAATTTGATTTAAACCCTATCCTATCTTAGAAAACTATTTTTATTTTAGAAAAGAGATTACTAAAATGTGCAAACATTGTCTAAGACCCTATCTATAAAATGTTATTTAAATCTAAACCTAATCTATTCCAAAAATTATCTAAACGTGCAATCTAAAAATGCAATCCTAATTTACAAAATCAACATGTTCCGATGCAATATTTGATTTTTTTATTTTTATTTTTAGTTTTTTAGTGTTTTCAAGACAAGCGTTATCAGATAAACATTATATCTAAACTAACCAAGATATTCATTAAATGAAGAATTAAAATAATTGAAAAAATAATCCGTCGTCTCACGGATTAAATTAACAATTATTTTAATACTAAACATCACAACATATAAGAAAGTTCAAAATAATTAAAAATTTGATCCAAGGTCTTACGGATCAAATTAATAATTATAATGATTTAATAACCAAAATACTATCAAAATGCCCCAAAAATCAATATAATTAAAAAAAATGATCCGACATCTTACGAATCAAATTAATAATTACAGTAATTATTAGGGGTGAGCACGGTTCCCGAGTAGAACCGAGAACCAGAGAATCGCACTGGAGGGTCTCGTTCGGTTCCCAGTTCCCTTTTTCTGTGAATCGGCGTACCCGGTTCCGATTCCGGTTCCTATAGGAACCGAAACCGGTTAAATTTAAAAAGAAAAACCCCTAGAGCTCCCACGTGATTTCCCCTTCCCCTTTCTTTTTCCCTCTCTCTTTCTTTTCTCCCCTTTTCCTCCTCCCATCACTTCCTGCCCCCAACTTTTCTTTTCTTCTCTCTCTCTCTTCTCTTTCCCCCTCTCTCGGTCGAAACCCCACCTTCTTCTTCTTCTTCTTCTTCTTCCTTCCTTCCTTCCTTCCTCTTGCTAGCTGTTGCTTCACCCACCACCACACCGCCACCCCATGCCCTACTCACCACCACCTCTTGGCCACTGAACCACCACCACCCACCGCTTGTCCAATGAGCCGTCTCGCCGTTGAGCCCAACGAGCTGTCGCGCCGTCCACGCCGCCCCTTGCTGCCGTGAGCCACCGCCGCCGTCCCCAAGTCACCGTCACCACCTCTTGCCGCCGCTCGCTCGGCCGTCCTAGTTAATTAGACATTGTTACTATTACTGTTACTGTCATTTATATAGCATCCTAATTGTTTCCCTTTAAGCTTGCAGTGGTAATTGATGTCCTGAACTAGTTTGGTATCTCTTTTTTGGGAAACTTAGGAGGGGCCTCTTCGCAGTTTAACTTATTCAAATTGCATCAAACATTTAGGGGCCTCGGAATTTTAAGAGTGTCAAGAATACAGTCAAAAGATTGGAAGATGCTGCTATTATGTATAGAGGTCTTAAAAGAGTTCAGTTACTTAGAAGATGGGTGGCTGTGCTCAAGGATGTTGAAAAATCATTTGGAGGTAATGCTGAAGAGAAAGAAAAGAACCTCGAGCAGAATCCTGCTCCTGATGAAGCGAAGGATAGTCCGAAAAGTCCATCAATGGTAAGCAAGCAGCGTGTTTACAGCATATGTCCACTTTCTGTCTCTCTGAATTTTAACCTAAGTGTGTTGCTAGTTGTTTTCTACTCTGCTTCCACTGAAAAAAGAAAAAAAATGCTTCCTGTGCTCATGGTGCTTCTAAGGACCGAGCATTCTGCAGCTTTACATTCTGATTTGATATGACTATGAGAGTTAAGGTAGCAAGATTTTGATGGTGTGGTGTGACTATGAATTGCATTCTAGGTTGGTTCCATGAACGAACAGTGTATAGCCACAATTATTAAGTCTCACACCATCAAAATCCTTTGAGTGTGGATGGCAGTGTTGTAGGGTATATCAAATTATGATTTCTTGGACCTTGTGTTGCTCTCGGTGCAATTGACCCTTAATTTTTGCCTTATTGACCCCAAATTTTTGCCTTTCTTCTTTCCTCAAGGATATTATTGAGAAGATTTCACTTGTACAACATTGAAAGAATGGATAGTGCATCACTTTGTATAGCTTTATCAGTATGCCGCTCTCTAGTTCATCTGGAAATTGTTGGCCTGTAAGTTCTTTTTCATTTAGTGTTGTGTTTCCAGAAGTTGTTGCCCATGATACTAACAAAATTATTTTGTTTTTGGAACGGAAGAGAGGCTGTGACCAACTTTGAACCTAGTATGTATGACGGAGAGATGATTGCAAACCTAAAGTTTTCTTAACAGTGCTTGATGATGCATGTTGTCGCACTGTTCTAATCTTGTGAGCCTAACTGTCAATTGTTTGAAAAGAGCTTTTCAAATTTGAAAATGAAAAAAAAAAAAAGACTTGTTGGAACTTGGAACCGAACTTGTAATAGGGTAGGTTTTAGGTTCTTGGTTTTGACGGGTAGGTTCCAGATCCCCAAAAATGAGGAACCTGTACCCAAGGGTAGGTTCCAGGTTCCAGATAGAACCGAATCGGAACCGGGAACCGCTCACCCCTAGTAATTATGAGCAAAACCCTACGGATAATGCCTATGATATTCATAAAATGAACATTCATATCCAATGTTCCAATTTAAATAATAACAAAACTTAATTACAAAATAAAAATAAAAAACTACCTTGACTTCTTCCTTTTTTTGCAAAAAATGAAACCATTGCGCGGGATTTGCGACCGACGATTTGCGCCGGGGTCGAGGACGGTGGCATAGGCATTGCGCAACGGGAGCAACGATGGCAGCGACACTCGAGGCTCCCACAAAGGTTGGCAAGCGGCGACAGTGCTGGTAGTGGCTAGCATGATGGGGACGAGCAACAGCGGTGGAAGAGTTCCTAGAGAAGACAAACAATAGCTCTATTTTTCTTTTTTTCCTCTCTCTCCTTTGCTTGCCTCGTTGCACACATCCTCTCTCTCTCGTCTCTTCTCTTTGCAGCCCCTCTCTGTTGTACTTTCAGCAAAAGCCAAAAACCCTTTTGTTGACTTTTTTTATCTTCAACAAAGGAGAATTTTTTCTTTTGTGCTTGAATTTCTTGACCTCAAAACCAAGAAAAAAGCCCCACCTTTTTCTCCACGAATTCTTTCTTTCCTACACAAATTTTCTCTCGAAATTTCTTTGGTCCCCCCAGTCACAAAAATTGTGGCTCTCTTTTATAGTGATTCCAAACGGCTACTTTCCATGGTAGTTTTCAGGTTTCCATCTTCTGTTGCATTAATTTATAGCTGCAAATCTGAGCGTGATTTTGCAATCAATTCAATTTTGCTTTGATTCATTCCATTTTACTTTATTTACTTGATTCCCTAAATCTTGATCCTCAACCGAGAATTGCTTCCACATTTACCAAGATTTGAATTTTCCAACTTTCATGCATAATCAATAGATTGATTTTCCCCATTTTTTTTTTCCTTTTATTTGTTCGATGCGATTTTTATTTTTTTCTTTCCTTAGATTTGCCAAAATTAGGTGTCAACAATCCTCATTTAGGTTTGAGAGATTGATATTCTTTTATTATTTTTACTTCTTGTGAAAAATAATAATAATAATAATAATAATAATAATAATAATAATAATAATAAAATAATAATAATAATAATAATAATAATAATAATAATAATACACAGGGGCAGTAAATTTGTATTTAATTTGAAACTGCAAGTGTTTCGGGAGATTATTTCAATTAATTACGAGCATGCTTCAAATGAATAAAATATATATTACTATTCTCTAATGACTGAACTTTCTAATAACATGCTATAACTCAACAAGCGGCATTACCCTCTTATTCAAAAATATTAAAACCAAAAAGATAAAAATGATTGATGTTAAATCGACCCATGCAAGTAAAAGGCTTTTAACTCTCAAAGTAATTTGAGCTCATGGGAAGCAAATACAATTTGTTAATGCACAAATGACTCACTCAACTGATGGTCCCCCTTCAATAATCACAATGCACAAATTCCTCTAATGGGTATGTTTATTATTTGGCCTGGAGGCAATATACTCAACGAGTCTTGTTTTACATATATATGGAGATGTTGCACACTAGAATATTGTACCGTACAATTTTAAGACGCTTGATCATCATCGAGTACAAGACGTTGTGAAATGTGATGTTTTACATTTGCCGACACTTTTGTCATGCGTCAATTTTATGCGATGCCTTTATCGGCAACAAAGTGAGAGGCACTTTCTTGAACACGGCTAGGCCAGCCCCTTCTTCCATGTTCACATCTCCCTCTGTCATTCGCTCCGGCAATTCCCAATCGAAGGAGTGCAAGACATTGGCAAGCGCCAGCTCGATCATCACCATGACCATCGACATCCCGGGGCATCGCCTCCACCCGGCCCCAAATGGTATCAGCTTGAAATGATTCCCCTTGTAATCGATTGGATTGTCCTCGAACCTCTCCAGCACAAACTCCTCCGGACGCTCCCACAGTCCTGGGTCCCGTCCCATGGCCCACACATTCACGTACACAGCTCTTCGGGTCGACATCGTAGCCAAATAGCTTGAAGTGGCCGATGGTTTCCCTTGGTATGAGTAGAACACCTGGAGGGTGTAGCCTCATTACTTCTTTAAGAACTAACTTTAAATATTTGAGCCCGCTGAGGTCCTCTTCTACGACCCATTTCTTGTTTCCAACGCAACTTCAATTTCCTCTCGAGCTTTTCACATCACCCTCGGGTTCCTAGCGAGCTTAGCCATTGTCCAGTCCATGACAACTGCACCGGTGTCCACTCCTCCTAGAAATATATTCTGATAGTGACCATGAAGTCATGATTCACAAAAAA
Organism: Eucalyptus cloeziana; assembly: GCA_014182715.1. Lineage (NCBI taxonomy): Eukaryota > Viridiplantae > Streptophyta > Magnoliopsida > Myrtales > Myrtaceae > Eucalyptus > Eucalyptus cloeziana. The sequence goes on along the minus strand of CM024635.1, from coordinate 18,396,346 downwards.
AAGACATATACATCAATTTTTGCCATGATATCGTTTATAGCCAAAAAGGAAGACGGTGAATCCATTTAAGGAGTTCTTAAAGTATATCCTGCAATATATAGAACCATCAAGTTTGCTTCTCAATCGTGTATATGATCTACATTAAGTAATACGTAGAGATTGTATGATATACCATCAAGATGGCCTTGATGTTATCTTCCTTGAGCTGGACCCCGGCGAGCTCAGTCTGATCTTTCTCCATCTTCAGCAGCAAATCAACAATATCCTCCTTTCCCTCGTTACTCTTAGTCGCATTTTGTCACAAGACTAGATTGAAGAGTGTAGGGAAGAACTTTGAGAGGAAATTTGTGCCTCAATTTCATTGATTGTAAACTGTGTACAATGTTGTATATAAAATACAAAAGGAATAATAATAAAAGAAAGTGTACATATTCTAAATATCCTGTAATCTTTCTATTCCTAAGATATAAACAATTATATCAATTTACAATCTATTACGATCTCGAGAATCATATCTTCCAACACTCCCTCTCAAGCCGGTGGCTTGTATATGTCCAAGACACCAGCTTGCTTAGAAGATATGTATGTTCTCTTTGACAAAGAGGTTTAGTGAAAATGTCCACAGGTTGCTCCGTGGTTCTGATCCCTCCTGTCTTGATGACTCCTTCTTGAATCTTCTCTCGAGTAAAGTGACAATCGACCTCTATGTGTTTTGTCCTCTCATGAACTATAGGATTTGCTGCAAGCTTGAGTGCTGAATCATTGTCACAGAAGAGTGTAGTCGGTCCCTTAACTTGTGCCCGAGATTCGTAACTAAACCGCTTAACCAAACTATTTCACAAACAGTTTTGGCCATAGATCGATATTCGGCTTCAGCTAAAGATAAGGACACAGTGGATTGTTTCTTTGTCTTCCATGAAAGTAATGATTCCCCAAATTTGATACAAAAGCCAGTAATAGATCTCCTGCTCATGGGACATGTAGCATAGTCTGCATCACAGTAGGCCGTCATTTCCATGTTGCATTTTCAGGAAAGAAGTATCCTTAAACCTGGACATTTCTTCAAATATCTCACAACTTTCAGGGCTGCATTTAAGTGAGATTGTTTTGGGTTGTGCATGAATTGACTGAGAGTCTGTACTGCATAGCAGATGTTTGATCTAGTCATAGTAAGATATATAAGCTTTCCTATGAGTCTCTGATATCCAAACGGATCCTTCAACAATGGATCATTAGAAGAAGATATGCCATAATCATAATCAACAGAAGTTAGTTTGGCATTCTGCTCGATGGGAACAATAGCTGGTTTGCAACCTAACAGTCCTGCTTTTGATATAATCTCCATTACGAACTTTTGCTGGTTGAGTGAAATTCCCTGATCTGAACGAGCTATCTCAATTCCAAGAAAATATTTATGCGACCCAAAATCTTTCATATGAAAGGTGGAATGTAGATATTCTTTCAGTTTCTTCCCAGCAGAATCATCATTTCCCATGATCAGGATGTCGTCAACATAAATCATTAAGTAAATAGACGACATACCTTTCATCCAAGTAAATAATGCATAGTCATATTTTGACTGTTTGAAACCAGCAACCATAAGAGCATTTGTAAACTTGGCATACCATTGTTGAGAGGCCTGTTTCAATCCATAAAGAGATTTACGGAGACGACATACCTTAGACTCCCCCATCTTTGTAATCCTGGTGGAAGATCCATGTAGATTTCTTCTTCTTGATCACCATGCAAGAAGGCGTTATGGACATCCAACTGGTGCAATGACCAATAACGAAAAGCAGCAACCGACAGAAAAGAACGAACTGTGACGTCTTTAGCTACTAGAGAAAAAGTTTCGTGGTAGTCAAAACCTTCTCTTTGTGTAAAGCCTTTGGCAACTAACCGGGCCTTGTACCTTTCTACAGAACCATCTGCTCTATATTTAATTTTATATACCCACTTGCATCCAATTGGTTTGCGATGAGTAGGTAATGGTACGACATCCCAAGTATGATTGTCCATAAGGGCTTGTAGCTCTGTCTCCATAGCTCGTTGCCAACGTGGGTCATGTACTGCTTCATTATAACTAGAGGGCTCTTGCTCCTCAGAGATATTGCTCATGCAACATAAATGTTTTGATGATAGCCTATCGGAAGAAATGTAAGAGGAAATAGGGTAACGAGTACCTGATGACCCAGAGGAAGCACATACATAATCCTTTGTCCAAATCGGTGGATGACTAACTCGACCAGATCGCCGAGGTTCTTCATGTTGAGTCAAGGGAGACCCGTCAATGTGACTTGGTTCTGGAGGAGCTCCCATCGGAGAATCCCTTTCTGTTGCTGGTTCTTCAAGTGAATGTTCCCGAGTATCCTCAGTGGAAATTGGAGTTGGTGTAGCAGATAATTCCCGATGCCTTGGAGGAGGAACAATAGTATAAGATCCTCCTGTAGAGAGATCATCTTCTGATAGAAACTGCTTACTAGTTGTCCTCTCATCTTGAGATGAATGATTCATGTCTCGGAAAGGGAAAACATCTTCATGAAAAACCACGTCCCTGCTTACAAGAAATTCTCCTGTGGATGGCTCATAGACTCTATATCCTCGTTTCAGATTTGGGTACTCCATGAATATTCATTGGTGTGCACGAGGTCCCATTTTATCCCTATGCCCTATTGTAGTCACGTAGCGTAAACACCCAAAAACTCTGAGATGACTCAAATCCAGCTTCCTTCCATACAATATCTCGAAGGGAGTTTTTCCTTTGAGAATGCGTGATGGCATGCGATTGATCAAATACACTGCTATGACCACACAATCTCCCCAAAAGCTTTCAGGAATAGATGCCTGAAACTTAAGGGCACGTGCTACTTCCAGGAGGTGACGGTGTTTTCGCTTAATGACTCCATTTTGCTGTGGTGTGTATGTGCAAGAGCTCTCATGCAAAATCCCATTCAATGTAAGGAAAGAAGCACATTCACTGTTAAAAAATTCTCTACCATTATCAGTGCGAATGCGTTGGATGGATTTCCCAAATTGATTTTTTGATAGGGCAAGGAAAGTCTTTATGTGAGAAAGGACTTGATTCTTTGATTGCATTAGGAATATCCATGTAGCTCGTGAGAAATCATCTACGATGGTGAGAAAAAACCAAGACCCATCATGATTTAAGGTATGATAAGGTCCCCAAACATCAGCATGAATCAATGAAAAAATTCCATCGACTCGAGAAGTAGTATTATGGAAGGGAGAACGTGTCTGTTTTGCTAATGGACAAATGGGACATTGAGGACAATGAAATAAAGTAGTATGACCCAGTCTTTGATGATTAAGAAAATTTTTATCTTCGATAGCAGAGTTACACAAAGATTTATTGGATTCAGTAGAAAGTAATTTGAGACTCTTCAAAATATCCATCCAGAAATATAGCCCTTGGAATACTCTACCCAAGCCCATTAGTTTCCTAGTCGAAAGGGCCTGAAACAAACATTCATCAGAATTGAATAAGATTTGACAGGAATTTTCTTCACAAACTCGAGATATTGACATGAGATTGAAATGGAAATCAGGGACATAGAACACATTTTGAAGCACAGTGAGTGGACTAAGATTCACGGTGCCAATCATTTCAACTTGTGTGGTATTTCCATTTGGGAGTTACTGCGATATGGGAAAAGATAATTTTTTAATGTTGGAAAGAGAATTCTTATCACAGATAATGTGGTCACTAGCACCTGAATCAATAATCCATGCATTCTTCGAAATTGAATTCATCAGACAATAAGATGTACCTATGAAACCCCCAGTCTTATCATAAGTATCCAATTTCCTTAAGCCTCCCATTAGCTCCTGATATTGATCATGGGTAATTCTCTTGTCTGTTGGTTGCCCTGACACCTAAAAAATTGTTGAAAATTTTCCTTTTTCCTTTTCTCTAGGCTTCCCATGTAGCTTCCATCAATTTTCTATTGCATGATGCGGACGTTTACAATATTCACAGTACAATTTACCTTTTCCTTTTGAAGCAATATTTCTTGCAACCAAGACGGGCTTGTTTGTGGGCTGTAAGACTTGGGCCAAGGTTGGCCTATATGAGTTGTCCACTCCAATGGCGAGAATTCCAGCCGAAAAGTCCAGCCCATGGAAGTTATTTCTACGTGGCCCATTCGGCCCATGGAAGCCGTGTCCTCATGAGCCGTCGGATCCGCTCGCTGGTAGGGACGAGCGAGGACCATCCGATCGCCCGATATACTCGAAGCTCCTAGGGTTTTCGTCGAGGAACCCTAATTCCGCTCCTCGCTGTCCTCTATTTCCTCCATTCTTCGGCGGAGGTCAAATCTACCCTCTTGCAGCCAGAGCGATTCCATCTCCCCCAGAAACCCTAAGATCCGCCGTCCTTTGCTAATTCTCCTCTTGGATGGCAAGTTGGTAGATTCGATCGAGGCTTGGCATGGGTTCGATCATTAAGATTTGGGAGCGAAACAAGGGGTAAGTCTCGTTGAGGATAAGCAGGAACCTCATCGCCTTTTCCCTTTCTCGCATGGCTTTGTATTGCTATAAGATTGGGTCGGGCCAGTCGAATCTCTCCTTAGCTGCTTCAAGCTCGTTCCACAGAGCCGAGAGTTTGTTGTAGACGATTGCTATGGTCATATTCCCCTATTTTAGTTTCGAGATCTGCTATGTTAACGAAAAGATTTTCACTTGATCGAGCTTTCCAAACATTTCTTTAATATTCTCCCACATTTGTTTTGAATCCTCTGCCGGGGGAAGCCCGGCCACAACTTCGGATGAGATGCAATTCCCTATCCATGTCCTGACAAGTTGATTGCATTTTTTTCAAAACTATGCCATCCTTTCGTCGAATGGAATCGGGACTGTTCCATCTAGAAAACCCTCTTTATCTTTTGTTACTAGCGCACACCGAAACTCACGCGCCCAACTTGAGTAGTTGTCAGCACCGGTTAATTCTCTGCTGATGAGTTTTAATTCTGGTCCATTGGCGTTTGTCATGTGAAGTGGGTCACCGAGCTCCGATCGACCGCTAGCAGCAAAGATCTGTTATGGGAAAAATCTAGGTCCAAGATTCGGGTAGGGATTTCCTCCCATGCCCGAACCATTCGGCCCGGTACCCTGATTCACTTGCCTCGCATGACCCGCATTAAGAAAGGTCGGGTAGGTATTCATTCCCATCCCCGCTCCAGCTGATCTGCCCGTCTGCTCTGGACTGATGGCAGGGTTTGCCCCTTCGACGGTTGGCGGGCCTCCATTAGTCCCAACGCTGCTTTGGTAGCTTCCTAGCTGTGATGTATGGAACCATGGATATGGTATCCACTGGTATGGAAGGCCTATGAAGGGCTGCCCCAGATTGAACTGAGCTGGGAATTGTTGCCATTGCACGTGTTGAGTCTGTGCCCGGATGATTTGTTGTTGAGTAGCAGACGTAACAGTAGACGAATCTTGGATGCCTTGCACTTCTAGCGTAGCTTCTCCCTCTGAGTTGGTTGTGAGGTCGAGGTCAGATCTTGTGCTTTAGGCATGGTGAAAAATTTCTTCCCTCTTAAAAAAATAATGAGTCCTGTGGCATCTCTATTTTGCAGATGGAGTTCCACGAGTGGCATTCGAAAAAAGAAAGCGGAAGCGACTGTAGAATCAGAACTTTGAGGCAAGCTTTGATACCATGTCATAAGACTAGATTGAAGAGTGTAGGGAAGAACTTTGAGAGGAAATTTGTGCCTCAATTTCATTGATTGTAAACTGTGTACAATGTTGTATATAAAATAAAAAAGGAATAATCATAAAAGAAAGTGTACATATTCTAAATATCCTGTAATCTTTTTATTCCTAAGATATGAACAATTATATCAATTTACAATCTATTACGATCTCGAGAATCATATCTTCCAACACATTCCGATGCTCTTCGATCACCTTCTGATAGAGATCGTCCAAATTGCGAAAGCTCTTCTCCAACCTCGAATGGAGCCCCGTGAACCTGTCCACAATCCAGCCGAGTTGAGGGAAATAATTAGATGCCGAGAAGCTTCCCAACATCGCCATTCCCTCGTGAACCATATCCATGAACCCTTCGTCTTCCAACTCTGTCCCCTGAAATGGCTTCCCAAATACGACCCTGCATGTAAGGTGTGTAATCAAGTCAGAATTTCTTGTGAGCGATTCATGCTTGGCTCTCAAGCTAGACAAGCTTTGGCTTGGGGCATTGACTTGAATCAAGTCTGAACTTGATAATACCTAAACAATCCGGTAACTTGTGACACCGAATCTTATCGAGTATAGTCAAGTTCGAACATAGAACTCCCTGTCAAGTTGAGCTTTAGTTTATAGAACCAGGGTCAATATTGATAGAACTAGTACGAGCACCTAGAGGGGGGTGAATAGGTGATCAAGATGATTTTTATAAATCGTAACAGAATGGATTAATTTTTAACGATTGATAGACTAAGAGATTGAAAACAATAAGAGACGTATGAAGATGCAATGTAAAGTAAAAAGATTAGGGATAGAGAATCAAGACTCCAAGTTTATAGTGGTCCGGCTTAGACCAAGCCTACGTCCACTCTCCCACACGGACAGCCCACTGGCTGGATTTCACTAACAATCAAAAGAGAATTTACAGTCTCACGTCCTTGATTCCACAGTGTAGAGACTCTACTACACTTCCTCAAGGTCTCACCAAAATTCAGTCTCTCTTTTGATTACAAGTATAGCTCGAAGAATAAGATCGCAAAAGAACAAAGAGATTCAGACTTTGAAATTTTTCTATCGGGCACTCTTGAACAACTTGAACGTCTCCTTTATATACTTCTTCATGCCTTCAATACCGTTGGCACCTTCCAAAGAAGTTCTTCCAATCAACCCGTTGGACAAAATCAATTAGAGAGATCTTGAGCTCTTCAAGGAAAATGACGATAGCCCATCAATCATGCTCGCCCATACAATCAGGATCTCGGTTTCCATAAGTAGAACATTCCAAGTATAATTCACGGATCTAGAGGATCTAGATTACTCAAATATGAATAAAAGATCTTGAAGTGCTAATTCCAGTCGTGAGATATTCCTTAACCATACGAATCAAAACCATACTTGAATTTATCTTAATAGAACTTTAACTTCGTCAGTCTAGAAACTATCCATGAGAGTAGACTTTGAATCTTGAGTCTAGAGGTCTTTAGACTTTGTCAAAAGAGTCTGCAAGTCTTTAGACTAGATTGATGGAAACGTTTTGTCGACTTCAAAATACCTTAAGAAGATTTCTCTAACAATCTCCCCCTTTTTTTATGGTGACAAAACTTTCCTGCAGATTTGGATACTTTCATCCTGCAATACAACATTTAAGCTAACAAAGATATCTCATAATAAGGTAGGATAAAGATAATGACGGATCTGTATCCACAGAAAACAAATTAGTCCTGTAAAGACAATTATCAGTTATCTTTATCGAAATCAATAGCATAGCTTAAAGTATTGCAATAATAAGCAATCCAAAGTTCAAGTCAGTCCAAAATCCAAACAAAAGATAAAGTCAAGCAAAAACATCAAAAATCAAAAATTGATATTTGTCCAAGAGTTAAAATCTGTAACTTCTCCCCCTTTTTGTCAGCATAAAAAAGGTGAGAAAGTTAAAATCAAGATGCTCTAGGAATGCAAATGAGTTGAAAATCTCCCATCGACTTGACAGTGTCTTCCAGCTTCTTCATATCCTCCTACGGTTGTGCTAGAGCCGTTCCTTTTGCAGTTGCTTGAATCTGAAGATGAATATCTCGAATTTGATCTTGCAAAGTGACGGAGATGGCACGATTCGCATTCTGCAGAGTCTGAAATTCGCATCCCAATGCATAGACCTGGCCTTTAAGCTCCATAAGAAGTTCAAGCAACCTTCCAAAGTCTCCAGATTTATCAGTCTGTGTGCTTGCTTCAGCATGTTCAGATTGTGGAGTAAAGCCAGATGATCGAACATCAGCACGAGGATCCACATTTGGAGATGATGCCTCAGAGTCTTCTTCAGGAAATTGTGAGGCATATACATCCTCTACATCAGCAGGAGAATGACTGACACTAGCACTTGTAAAAGTTAGAAGAGGAATACCTTCTCTAGGAACATCTCCCCCTGTTTCAGTGCCTTCAGGTGGAGAAAAGTATTCTTCTTGCTCATGTGCTTCTTCAGTGTCATGACTTTCTTGATCCTCCTTTTCTGCTGGAGATTCTCCATGACTTTCTTCTGCAGTTTGTTCTCCTGTCTACTTCTGTGTTTCTGCTCTTTCTGTGTCTTCTTCTTCCCTCATTGATTCCTTCTCCTTATTCCCTTTCTTAGTCTCTTCTCTGACTTGATGTTCTCGTTCTTCCGACTCAAGTACAAGACGCTGTGAGGCAAAAGCGGAGATAGCAAGGTCTTCCTCATCATCTTCATCTTGTAAGATGATTGCTCTCCTTCTTTTGGTTGGAGCAGTCATGGGATCTTTGCCTTTTCTCTTCGCAGCAGCAAAGTCTTGTCTAGATTTGACAGGGGTTTTCTCCTTAAATCGCTCTAATGTTTTGCTTAGTTCCTTCAGACACATCTTTGTGATCATTTTCAGCCCTATTACCATTTGATCAATGGTTCTCACACACATAATCTTTGGAGGCTGAATATTAAAGTGTCTGAATAAACAAGAGATAAGAGTAAAGTAGGGAAGTTTGCCCTTGTCCTTTGCCATGGACCTATACATGTGAAACATTATAGTGTGAGGCAAGGAGAACTTGTGACCAATTTTGATGGTGTACATCAATTTTGCTTCAGAGTTTGAAACATCTGTCTTTGATGTTGACTTGGGTCTGAGACAGTTAATCATGATCTTATGGAGACGTTGGATGCACTCATCCTCAGATAAGAGAGTCGCCCTTCCGCAATTCTATCTTTAGCAAGCTCCAAGGTCGGATGACTAATAGACATATATATAGATTGAAAAGCCCCTCTTTCCACACCAATTACATCAGCAAGAATATCCATGTCAACCACATACTCCTTATCTCTAACACTGAATGAAAATCTATTCGCATCAAGAAAACTAAGATTCGAATAGAAATATGCGGTCAATTCAGAATGAGCAGTGTCTATCTCAATACAGAATCGATCAAGTTGAAGTTTTTCAAACTTCTCTCTCAAATTGATGTTTAACAGGTCAAGGAAATCAAAGTCCACGGTTCTTGGGTTCATAACCCCATGCTTCAGCAACTTGGAATAAACATTTTTATGTTCCTCCAAACGAAATAATTCTTCCCTCTTTCCTCGAATTTTTGCAGCCACACCCAGTCTTGGCTTAAAGTGCACGAATATTTTTTCATTGTTGTCTTTCCCTTCAGGCTGATTCACACTTCCAAAACGTGGATCACTAGGAAAATTAGCGAAAGCCTTTTCCATTGTTCCAACAGGAACAACTTTCGAACGTTCCATCACACTTAAGAAGTGAATCTCATTCTTATACCCTTTTTCTTTTAGAAACTCATCGATAAATGACATTGTAGAACCCCCTTCTTTCAGACTAGAGTAAAGCGTGTAAGTGAATGCGGGCTTAAGAGAACTTATGGGTTCTACATCCTTGATGATGTCTTCCTCTGCTTGTTGATGGTCACGATCATATGATTTAGTAGGTGAGAAATTGCGCGGTTGAGAATGTTGATGCTCCTGTCGTCTTGGAGAGTCTCCTTCTTCGGTTAGATCGAAGTGCGTAGGCCCTTCACACAAAACTTGTGGTCCCCTGCTTGTTATTCTCGATGACTTTCTTTGATGCGACATTGTCACAGTCTTTGAGAGGATTTTCACACTCGAATCGCAAGAAAGGTGAGAACTTTAAGGGTTAAATTCGAGAGAAAATTTCAGAGAGTGAAGATCTGTGCTCTAGGGTTTTTGGGTGAAAATAAAGAGGAAGAAGAACAGTATTTAAAACAATTGATACGGGGTATTTGAAACGTCACGAAAAGGAAAAATAAAAATGCCTTTTCAAAAATAACTGCCATTTTAAAAATTGATAACCATCTTTTTCAAAAAGATAACTGCCTTATTAATATCAATTAGAGATTAACATGCGGTCTTACCTTTTCGAGATATCAGTTTAAAAGATTAAAAGCACTATAACCGAAATAACTTACAGTCGTAACCTTTGGTCTTCTGAGTCTGAACTTTTTGAGTCTGATCCTTTTCAGATTTAGTTCCTGAGTCTGAGCTTCATTAGTCTTCAAGAGATAAGATGTTGAGTCTTGAACGAATAGACTCAAATGAGCTTTTCTCAAGCGGCTTTGTGAATATGTCTGCCAGTTGATTCTTTGAGTCGATAACCGTATCAAGACTTCTCCATTTTGAACATGATCTCTAATAAAATGATGTCGAATCTCTATATGCTTTGCTCTTGAATGAAGAATTGGGTTCTTTGTGAGATTAATTGCACTAGTGTTGTCGCATTTGATCTCGGTGCATGAGTCTTCGATACCAAAGTCTCGTAGTTGTTGTTTTATCCAAAGTATTTGAGAACAACAGCTTCCAAGAGCTACATACTCTGCTTCTGTTGTTGATAGTGCTATAGTACTTTGTTTCCTTGAAAACCAAGATACTACCATGTTACCAAGCAATTGACAAGTGCCGGATGTGCTCTTTCTATCAACTCTGCAACCTGCAAGATCTGCGTCTGAATATCCAAGAAGAGTAAAGTCTCCTTCCTTGGGATACCATAGACCAAGCTTAGCAGTTGTTGCAACATATTTGATGATACGTTTTGCAGCACTTAGATGAGATTCTTTAGGATCTGATTGAAACCTAGCACAAATGCAAACACTAAACAAAATGTTAGGTCTTGATGCAGTAAGATAAAGAAGTGAACCAATGATACTCTGTATAGTTTTTGGTCGACTTTCTTTCCTCCTTCATCTTTGTCTAGCTTCGAAGAATTTGACATTGGTATGTCAGTCTTTTTGCAATTTTCCAGTCCAAACTTTTTAACAAGTTCTTTTGCATATTTTTCTTGATGAATAAAAATTCTTTCTTTCAGTTGTTTCACTTGTAAACCAAGAAAGAAAGATAGTTCACCCATCATGCTCATCTCGAATTCATCTTGCATAGACTTAGAAAATTTCTTGCACAAAGTCTCATTAGATGATCCAAATATAATATCATCAACATAAATTTGGACGAGTAAAAAGCTTTTACCTTCCCTTTTAATAAATAATGTAGTATCTACTTTTCCTTTAATGAAACCACTTTGAATTAAAAAGTTGAATTAAAAAGTTACTTAACCTTTCATACCAAGCTCGAGGAGCTTGTTTTAATCCATATAGAGCCTTTTTCAATCTGAACACAGAGTCTGGTTTCTTTGGATCTTCAAATCCAGGAGGTTGTTCCACATAGACTTCTTCTTGAGTAAATCCATTCAAGAATGCGCTTTTGACGTCCATTTGGAATAACCTGAAATTCTTATAGCACGCAAAAGCAAGTAATAATCTAATTGCTTCTAACCTTGCTACAGGAGCGTAAGTCCCATCATAGTCTATCCCTTCTTCTTGCATATATCCCTTAGCCACAAGTCTTGCTTTGTTTCTTGTCACTTTTCCTTTTTCATCGACTTTATTCCTGAAAACCCATTTAGTTCTAATAATAGACTTACCTTTTGGTTTAGGAATTAATTCTCAAACATCGTTAATGCTGAATTGTCTGAATTCTTCTTGCATTGCTTCAATCCAGCTTTCGTCAGCTAAGGCTTCTTCTATATTTTTGGGTTATATTTCAGAAATAAACGCCACAGCACTAGACTCTTCTCGCCTTTTGGATCTCGTGCGAATCCCCTCATTAATGTCACCAATAATGAGTTCTTCAGGATGACTAGACTTATGCTTCCAGTCACTGGACAATCTGATAGGTTGTTGATCTTTTTCTTCAGTTGATCCTTCATCATCAATTCGTTGTTCTTCTTTTGGAATTTGAACTGTTTCAGGGGAGGTAGACCTTGTGGAGTCTAGAGTAGGTTCTGATTCTTCAGTCTGAATCGGTTGAGTTTGTGGAAAGTCTTGAAATTTGATGTTCATTGATTCTTCCACAGTCTGAGTCTTCTTGTTGAATACTCTGTAAGCTTTGCTTGAAGTTGAGTACCCAAGAAAGAATCCTTCATCCGATTTTTCTTCAAACTTACCAACTCGATCATTTGCATTTTTCAGGATAAAGCATTTACAACCAAATACTTGAAAATATGAAACAATTGGTTTCTTTCCTTTAAAAATTTCATAAGGAGTTTTCTCAAGAATTGGCCTTAAAAATACTCTGTTAATAATATAATAGGCTGTAGAAATAGCTTCAGCCCAAAAACGTGAAGAAATATTACTTTCAAATAAAAGAGTTCTTGCCATTTTTTGTAAAGATCTATTCTTCCTTTCCACAACCCCATTCTGTTCTGGTGTATATGGAGAGGAGAATTTATCTGAAAACCATATTCATCACAAAATTTAGCAAAGTCTTGATTTTCAAACTCACCTCCAAACTCAATGGTCTGTACGAATACTTGAAATAGTATAACCTTTTTCATTATGCACTTTCTTAGCAAATTTTGAAAAATGAGAAAAAGTCTCAGACTTACTTGCAAGAAAGTAGACCTAAGTAAATCGTGAAAAATCATCCACTATTACTAGGCAAAACCTTTTTCCACCAATGCTTGGAGTTCTAGTTGGTCCAAAGAGATCCATATGCAGAAGCTATAGTACATGATTAGTGGAAACTTGATTTATTGGTTTAAAGGAATTTCTAACTTGTTTTCCCAATACGCATGGTGTGCATAAGTCAGACTTTTGGTAATTGAGATTAGGTAATCCTCGAACAAGCTTCTTGGAAGAGATTTTGGCAATTTGCTTCATGTTGATATGGCCAAGCTTTCGGTGCCATAGATTAGCTTCATCTTGTACTGATATTAAGCATTGTGATCTTTCTTGATTCACATCCAGAAGATAGATATTCCCATGTCTACGTCCAGTAAAAGATTGAGAGAAGTCTTTACTAATTCCTGAACACGTTCCTTCCTGGAAGTTGATCTTGAATCCAGTATCGCACAATTGGCTTATGCTGAGTAAATTGTAATTCAATCCTTCCACCAAGGAGACATTATTAATTGTTAGACTTCCAATTTTTACTGTACCGCGACCAATAATCCTTCCTTTGCTATTACCACCAAAAGAAACTTTCCCTCCATCTATTTGGACAAGTTTTATAAAGCAACTTGAATCTCCTGTCATATGTCTTGAGCAGCCACTATCCAAATACCATTTGATCTTCCTTTTGATAGTGACCTGCAATTAAGAGAAAATTCAAGCTTTCTTTGGTACCCATATCATCTTGGGTCCGGTTGAGTTAGTGCAATAAATAGTCTTTGCCCAATCCCTTTTAACAGGTCTCCAAACCATAGGGCATTCTTTCTCAAAATGTTCTGAGCTTTGACACTTTGAACATTTGAGAGCATTTCGGCCAACAGGTTTTACAAAGACTTTCTGAAAATGATTTTTATAAATAGCTTTTATAAGTCTTTGTTTGATTCTTTCCTTTACTTTTGGAAAATCAATTAGTGGAATAGTTTCAGGAGTCATACCAAGACCTAATTTGTCAAAGTAGGGTCTTTGTATCGAAAGAATCTTATCCAACTTTTCATATCCATTTGAAAACCTTTTTGAGATGTTTGAAATATCATTTTTTAAATAGGTATTTTCTTTTGAAAGAGAGTCTGAGTTTTCTTTTAAAATGGTAAAGTTTTTATCTAAATTTTCAAATTTTTCTTTCCAAGATTTTTCCTGTTGCTTTAATGTAGAATTCTCCCTTTTTAATTTGGAGATCCTCTTAAGAGAGGTTTTGAGACTAAGACATAGTTCATCAATATATTTCGAGACTTTAGTAGGAATTTTTAGATTACTTACCTCAAACTCACTGTCTGAGTCTGAGTCTATATCTGTCTCGAGGTCTGAGTCTGAGTCAGATTTTGCCATTAAACAGATGTTGGCATAATCATCATCACTTTCTTCACATTCAATATCACTCCATGTTTCTGCTTTGAGAGCCTTTCTGTATTTCTCAGCCTTTCCTTTCCTTTTCTTTAATAAAGGACAGTTGGGTCTGATGTGTCCTTTTTCTTGCATTCGAAGCAAGTCACTTCTTTGTTGGAATCATCTTCCTCAGTTGATTTGTTTTAAAATCTTTGAGAGCTTTGTTTCTTCCAATTGAATTTTCTTCCCTTTTTGTTCAACTTTCTAAACCTCTTTATCATGAGTGCTAGTTCTTCATCATCTAGATCTTCTTCGGAGTTTGTAGCATCGGAATAGTTGTTAGACTTTAAAGCAATAGACTTCTTACCTTTAGAATCTTCTTCGTCGTTGGTGTGCTCCACTTCGTAAGACTGAAGTGTTCCAATCAATTCGTCTACAGAAAGTGGTGCAATCCTTTGTGTTTCCCTTATCGAAATCTTTATATAATTCAAGTCCTTAGAGAGTCCACACGGCAGTTTGTTGACCTTCATTTGTCCTGAGATTGGGTGTCCCCGATATTCTAGACCATTCACAATTTTAGTAAAACGGCTAAACATATCAGTTATTGATTCTCCTGATCTCATCTTGAAAACTTCATATTGTCCCAAAAGAATATTGATCCATGTCTCTTTCACACGATCAATTCCTTCATAGGTAATGTGCAGCTTATCCAAGACTTCTTTTGCTGTTTCACAAAAGGATATTCTGTTATACTCAGTAGAAGATAAAGCACACTATAAAGAATAAATAGCTTTAGCATCAAGAGCCTTTCTCTTGGTTATTTCTTCTTGAGTCATCTCGATAGGAACAACAACTTCTTTTCCTCTCTCTGATACTGATGCAGCAGTAGGAATGATTCCTTTTTCTACCACTTCCCATTCCAAGGGATCTTTCGATCTTAGGAATGCTTTCATCTTGTTTTTCCATATGCTGTAGTCTTTTCCATCAAAGTAAGGAGGTCTGGTGTTGCTTTGACCTTCAACCAACCCTGTAGGCAACATACTAGCCATAGATCTTTAACTCAGAAGCAAAAACACTTCAAATAAATGAGTACACAAGCTCTGATACCAATTGATAGAACTAGTACGAGCACCTAGAGGAGGGGTGAATAGGTGATCAAGATGATTTTTATAAATCGTAATAGAATAGATTAATTTTTAACGATTGATAGACTAAGAGATTGAAAACAATAATAGACGTATGAAGATGCAATGTAAAGTAAAAGGATTAGGGATAGAGAATCAAGACTCCAAGTTTATAGTGGTTCGGCTTAGACCAAGCCTACATCTACTCTCCCACACGAACAACCCATTGGCTGGATTTCACTAAGAATCAAAAGAGAATTTACAGTCTCATGTCCTTGATTCCACAATGTAGAGACTCTACTACACTTCCTCAAGGTCTCACCAAAATTCAGTCTCTCTTTTGATTACAAGTATAGCTCGAAGAATAAGATCGCAAAAGAACAAAGAGATTCAGACTTTGAAATTTTTCTATCGGGCACTCTTGAACAACTTGAACGCCTCCCTTATATACTTCTTCATGCCTTCAATATCGTTGGCACCTTCCAAAGAAGCTCTTCTAATCAACCCGTTGGACAGAATCAATTAGAGAGATCTCGAGCTCTTCAAGGAAAATGACGATAGCCCATCAATCATGCTCGTCCATACAATCAGGATCTCGGTTTCCATAAGTAGAACCTTCCAAGTATAATTCACGGATCTAGAGGATCTAGATTACTCGAATACGAATAAAAGATCTTGAAGTGCTAATTCCAGTCGTGAGATATTCCTCAACCATACGAATCAAAACCATACTTGAATTTATCCGAATAGAACTTTAACTTCGCCGGTCTGGAAACTGTCCATAAGAGTAGACTTTGAATCTTGAGTCTGGAGGTCTTCAAACTTTGTCAAAAGAGTCTGCAAGTCTTCAGACTAGACTGATGGAAACGTTTTGTCGACTTCAAAACACCTTAAGAAGATTTCTCTAACAAAAATATTGTCAAACCTCCAAGAATTTGAGTAGGAACTAAAGATGGAAAGATCGGATAAAAACTCACTTTTTAACTTAAATTTAATGGGTTGAGTTATATGTGGTTTAGTGAAAAGTTAAAAAAAAAAAAAAAAAGTTCGTATGTGCTTACAGTAGTAAAGCCCAACTAAACATGGATTTTGCGGGGTCTAAATTCCTTACGATATTCAAGAGTTCGTAACTGACGAATTTCATCACTTCCACAATTGAAATTCTCTCTCCTACATACTCTATTCCACAGTCATTCCTAAATTAGAAAGTTTTCTTTTTCTTATATAAGGGTCCGTTCGTTTTCTGGAAAATATTTTCCCAGAAGTCATTTTCCAGGAAAATGACAATATTTTCTGGTGTTCGGCTAAAACTTGAAAATGTTTCGGAAAATATTTTCCGATGTTCGGTAAGAAAATATTTTCTAAGACTTCATCACTTAGGCATGTATCACTTACTAACTTATAAATCCATCAAATATGAACTTGCCTTTAAATTTGGGCAAACTTGCTTCATATCTTTATTCCCTCATTATCGTCAAACGCTCATCTACTCTCAAAAATGTTCGTATGGATTTTAAAAAAAGCAAAAGAGAAAAGAAGCAAAGCATGTACAGCCCTAATGAGAATCTTCCAATTGAGTGGTATGTTCTCCCCTTGTGTCTTTTGTGTTCTAATAAACAAAAGAAAAAATAAGCAAAGCATGTAGAGCCCTTTTCTTGAGTAATGTACAACTGCAGGAGTAGAGTAAATAAAGAAAAGGATAAGCAAGAGTGCAGAGCGCGGGCTTGAGATCGACGAGCTAGAGGTTCACCTAGCAACGGCCGACGACTAGCCAAGAAAGAAGAAGATGGGAAACAAAGAAAAGAAAAAGAAAATAAATAGAAAAGAAAAAGGAAATTAAAAATAATTCAAATTAAAAAAGAAAATGAAAATTAAAAATAATTCAAATAAAAAAAGAAAAGAAGAAGAAGAAATGGGAGGAGGAAGTGAGGATTTGTAGAGGTGTGAGATAAGAGAGATCAAGTAAGGAAAATGTTTTCCACTTTTCAAAAGTGGAAAACATTTTCCCCTGATTTAGAGGACTTTTTTTTTCATTTTCTCTAAGGAATTCATTTTCCGTGAAACGAACGCCAGAAAATCCGGAAAACATTTTCCCTGAAATTATTTTCTGCAAAACGAACGGAGTCTAAATGATAAAAACAACTTCATTTTCTAATTTCCCATGCCAGGAGAAATAACAGATCTTATCATAGTTTGATTTGTCAAATTTTTTGGTAATTTACTATTTGCTAATTTTTTCATATTTAATCAGTTTTTAATCGGTAGTTTTTTCAATATGCTATTTTCCATATATGAAGAGAAAAGCTGCTAATTAGTTTTTAATCGGGTTGGGTTGGTTGGATTGGATCTGGTGTGGGTCGTTAATATTGCATTACATAAAGATGGATCAGTGTAATTAGATAGATAACTTAGTCGATTTGACTTGATGCGACTCCTCAACTACACCACTATGCCCAACCTGCAAGTGAAGTTAGCCGTCAGAGCCATGAACTTCTCGCTCATATTAACCGGAGTTCCGCTCTCTGCTGATTTTGCGATCGATTCGATCATAGATCCCACCTCCTCTTCCCTGATGTATCGGAAGGACTGGACTCGCTTCATGCTAAACAGCTCGAGCACACACAGCGTCCTTAACTCCCTCCAGTAATCGCTGCACTATACGAAGGCCATGTCGAGGGAGTCATAGGAGAGGCGTTTCGTGCCGGCTAGCTGCGGGCGACTGCAAGAATCAAGGTCGTGTGTCTTGAGGACCTCCCTGGCGGCTTCAGTGGAGGAGATTACGATGGTAGGGGCGCCACCAAGGTGGATGAGCATGACGGGCCATATCATCTGGAGAGTTTCCACAGAGACTGATGAGGCAGGGGGCCGAGCTGGTGGAAGTTGCCTATGATGGGAAGTGATGGAGGCCCTGGAGGGAGGTTCTTCTTTTTGTTATTGAAGTTTTTCACTGAGAAGAGGAGGGGGAGGAGGAGGAGAGGAAGGGAAAGAGCAAGCCATGTGAAGAGGATGTGAAGAGCCATTGTCGGGGGATGGTCATGCGCAGTGAGAATACTTGGCCTGTCGAGTTAGTTTGGCGCGGTTAAGTCGTCTTAAATACAAAATGGATGCTGATACAAAAATTGTATGCTTCTGAAAATATGACAGGACATACACAGGAAAACAAGTTGTCCGTAAGAAATAATTGACACTGACAATCGAACCAATCGCGCATGTCAACATATAATATATCGAAGGTAGCGGCTAGCGTGTGTGCGTATTTATCTAATCGCAGTAGCAGTAGGATCAGCTAAGTGAACATTATATACTTTAAATATTACTAAATAAAAGATCTTTAGTTCTCAATTATAGTGTTTTCTCTTAAAATTCAAGCTCGAGTTCTGAGTTTTGAGTATGATTTATTGGCCAATTAAGGCAAGTGAAGCTAGGTCGAGCTTCTTGAAAACTTAATCGAGTTAAGTTCGAACTTGAAAAATTGAGCTCTGGTGATGCATCATCTGACATCCGAAAACTCCTACGTTAATTAGTAGTACGAAGAAAATGAATGCGGGATTACTTACGTGGAGGTTGAGCTTCTTAAAAACTTAATGGAGTTAAGTTCAAACTTGAAAAATCGTGACATGTTCTCACATTGCCACCTCTGCTTTTTAGCTGCTAACTTAGGCATGTTTGGTAACGCTTCTATTCTCGAGAACAATTTCTGATCAGAAACGATTCTTTTTTATTCTGTTCCCAGGAATAATTTCTAAGTATTTTAAATCGTTTGATAATTGTCCAAAATTTCAATTTCCAGAATAGAATTGCGTCTGGCACCATTCTGAAAATTTTTAATCCAAATCATTTTTTATAATTTTTTAATAATTGTATTACTTTTTCTATTTTTTTTTTTTTTTCTTTTTTTTCTTTTCTTTCTCTTCTTCTTCTTCAACGTCTGCCGGTCGCCAGCCTTGAGATGACCGGCGACTGATTAGACGAGGGCCGGTGACCTCACCAGAGCGTCGCCAGCCCTCGGCGAGGCCGCGCCTCATTGGCCGAGCCTCATCGGCAGTTGGGCAAGGCTTGCCAATGGCCGAGGGAGGCTCGAGCAAGGCCCGCCTCGCCGGTGGTTGGGCGAGCCTCTGACGAGCTCACCCTGGCCTAGTGAGCCTCTAGTGAGCTCGCCGGCAAACGGCGGCGGTGGGCAAGCTCGCTGGCGGACAGCAACGGGTGGCAGTGGCAGCAAACGGCAATGGCGGCAACGGCAACACTTGAAGAACAAGAGAGAGGGAAGAAGAACAAGAAGAAAGAAGAGAAAAAAAGGAAAAATATGTTGACTTGATTTTAGAATTGTTCCTAGGAACAAAGAATCAACTTTTTTCTACTTCTCGATTTTGTTCCAAATTTACTTTCGGGAACAAAAAAGTAGAAATTTGTTTCCGGAAACAAAAATTTTACCAAACAGATTTCTGTTCCAAATCTACTCCCGAGAACAAAAGAATATAAATTTTCACTATTTGGTCAGTTACCAAACAGGCCTTAGCACTCCGGCTGTCAAGATTAACCAAAGGTCTGACAAAAGTAAAGGGATCATTTTGAAAAAAAAAAAAAAAAAAAAGATAAAGAACTGCATTGAATTTCTTAAAAAAAAAAAAAAAAAAAGATTTCGATGAAAAAAAAAAAAATTCTCATAAAAGTACTTGGACCGCTAGTGCCATTTCACCAAAATATAGGTAGGGTGGCTTTCATGATGCCTCCAGCTTAGAACGTAACTGGATCCTTATGTAATTTTGACTATCAGATTTTAATGATATAATAAGAACTATTATTATATAAAATGAGTGACCAAATAGTTCATGCTACATTGTCTAGTTGTGGCATACTTTGTATGGATAAATTTCCAGATTGATAGCGTCTTTGTGAAGTCATGGTAATGAACTTACCAACAGTGGACACTTAGATCGCAAGTGGTGTGGAATAATTGTAACTCAAAATTGAACATTTCGTAGGCAAGGCATGACCCTTGTGATAATGCCTAGAGGGAACTGCTAAGATTGTCTCGCGACACTCTTTTTTCCAATAAATTTACGTATTTATATATATCACGTAATAACTTAAACCGCAAAAAAGTGTTGGCACTAAAATGTTGTTGAAATATAAAAAAGTTATTAAACAAACGACAAAATACTTTTATACAAGAAAAAAAGCGTACTTTTTGTTGGCTTCCCAGGACCCATATGAATAACATGTAATTTCTCCAACTAGTTGATAAGGAATTTTAACGTACTCCATGATGGATTGACGCAACCGCGAGATTTCGTATAAGATAATGACTATTGACACATCTAACATTAGCATATCAGTATGTGGCTTCTATTAATGCAATTAAATTTGAATTTATTCGACAATGTTTACACAATTGTAATTTTTTTTTTTTTATAATGTTCTGACTACAATCAATTAATGGGGCATGAATTGTATCCCTTTTGAAGCTCATGACAGTGGGTGAATATTGCTAAAACTCCGGTCCATATAACTACTAGATTCATTTCAATCATTGATCAAAATAAACAAATGTTGATCCCCTCGTCCATATCACTTAATCCACGAGCATCGAATTGTGATTAGCCGAAGATTTGTCCACATGACTTAGAATCATCATGGCTAAAGTCCAATATCCTAACTGTCGTCAATAGAGATGCACCTTGATTTGGTCCAACCTAAATGCTTTCTATGTACAAGTCGTGACTATAAGCATACACCTTTTATCAGTCAATTTTTATCCTAAAAATTCTAACTTATTGCATTTTTACAAATTCAGTCATAATTCTTTCAATTTTGTTAATTGAGTCATAAATATTTTCACGTATTGCCAATTAAGTTCTTTTGGTCAATTTTAACTAGAAATTGTTGACGTTGATCTCGATAGTGCCACGTAGGACAATCGTGCGTTGACTTATTTCTTTTACTTTTCTTTCTATCAGGTCTGGCAAAGGTTGACAGTCGACCCTCACCAACCACAGTCGAGGGCCGCCAAAGCCCTTGCCTATCAGCCTTTGAGAGATTTGGGCAAGAGCCGCGATGCCCTCACTCGCAATCAATGAGGGTGTCACGGCTCTCACCAGGTCTAGGCAAGGGTTAGGCAGCCCTTGCTTGTGATCAGCAAAGGTTGGCTGGCAATGCAAGCTGAACTTGAAAGAAAAATAGGGAAAAGAAAGAAAGAAATTTAAAAAAAAAAATTATAAAAATTATTAGCATCAACGTCAACGTCCGCATCAGCAATTTTTAGTTAAAATTGGCTGAATGTTTAAGACTTAATTAGCAATAATGAAAGGCTTAGAACTGCTTTGATAAAAGTGCAATATATTTAAAACTTTTTGAACAATTTCCTCTAGCTAAAGTCCAAAACCCTTTCGACCCCAAAAAAAAGGTCGAAAAACCCTAATTACCATGGATAGAGATGCATCTCGATTTGGTCCAACCTATAGGCAAATTTCTATGTATAAATCGTGACTGAGCATGCACCTTTGATCGGTCAATGTTGATCCACAGCTACCAGAAATGAAATATTGCAATTTAGTTCATCACGAGAATTATCTTTGGGTGGACCAATCTACACATGTGGGGCTTGTTTACATATGTAATAACTGCTTTGCTTCATTAAGTCCTCTAAGTTACTACGTGTTTAGAAGGTGGCGTGAGGACCTTTCCACTTATTGCTACTTATTTTCTGCATTCATTCCGATGGGCCCAAAATAATGTTTGGCCAATAATGCGAGAAGCGATCCCAAAGCCATATTCAGCAAGTTTTTTCTCACATGAATGCCCTGTATCTCGGGACAGAATATCACAAGAGGAGTCCAAATCCAAGCAATATTGATGTATTTGATTTATGGAGTTAAATCAGCGAGCTTGATATATCATTAACTCCTTTTAAAGTCTAGTTTTCTAATCTAATAAATTTTGTCCATTAATTCGGACAATGCAATCCTATGCTGCAGACGTTTAATAAGCTTTTAATTGTATTATCTAATCTATTATATCTAGTTAAAATCTAAGTTGACCGAATGTTGGTTCCAATGCTTGTTATGTGTTACTTCACTTTGTGTCTATGTCTGTTACATGGAAGGTGCAAGCCTATACAATGATAACTATTGATTCATCTAAAATAATTAGCATCCATACATGATTAGTAACTTTTTAATAATGCAAGTAACTTTGAATATATTCAGTAATGTTTACGTGATTATTTTCTTCTTTTTGGTGATTGACTAACTACAATCTGTTTTATGAGTCATGAATTTTATCCGTTTTTAAGCTCATGACGATGGGTGAATATTGTTGGATGCAAATTATGCAATCCTAAGATCTCCATAACCAGAACAAGAACATGCATAATTAAGTAGAAATATGGTCACAAGTGCTCTCAACTTTATTGATATGGATTCAATATGGTAGTGTGGCAAATGGATAACATCTCTCATAAAGAGATCCCATTTGTTAGTCACAATTCTCTTACCTTAAGCGTCACAAAAACTTGTGTCACTAGACAATGTCATTCTCTTACCTTAAGCGTCACAAAAAACTTGTGCCACTAGAGAATGTCTTTATGGTTCCTATGAACCCACATATGCCTTGTCCTTACGATCAACATTTCTTTATGTATAACAAGGCATATGCACAAGGCTAATAACCGGATGCCCCTAGCCTTCACTTAAGGTTTATACAATACATTGAGACTTTATCAATATGTATTCAACATAATAACAACACATTCAAAAATATTTTATTGAATGCAAAAGTTGATACATATCAAATTGTTACTAATGTAACGAACACAAATGTAAACTTTATTAGAATAAAGTCAAACTAGCTCCCACTAAACAACAGCATCTCATGATGCTCTTAAGCTCATATCAATGACATGTCATTCAAGAACAAAAGAGCAAAGCCCTTTAGTTAGTGGATCTACAACCACATCATCTGTAGATATATGCTATATTATAACGTCACATTTCTGTACCGTTTCTTATTGTCAAAAATTTGACTGTCAAATATTTAGACCCTTTGAGACTTCTATTGTTAATACTACAAATTAATTGTCTCAATATAACCGTATAGGTCAATCCATAAAATTAAAAACGGTCAACTCCTTAATGAGGTTCCGGAGCCTAATAGCCCAAATAACAGTCTAAAAGAATGTTACAAACTATGCTTCCATAGTAGAAGATGACATAGAACTTTATTTACTGCACCTCATGTTAACATAAATATATATTCCGTTATTGATATTATGTCATCCTAATAGCCAGCAAAGTTTACATCTAAATATCCTACTAGCTGCAAGAATTGAACATATATGTATATTAACATATAATCTCTTGTCCTCTTTAAGTACCTTAAAACCTTCTTGGCAACAACCCAATGATTGTGTCCTGAATTTGACTGATATCTGCCTAGAAGTCTCGTCACAAAGTCGATATTTAGTCTAGTGCAAATTCAAGCATATATTATACTTTTAAATGCACTGACACAAGGTACACCCTTTAATTAGATTTTCTCAATATCTAAATAAGGACAATATGATAGATTTAGTCCATCACCCTTAACAACAGGAGCAATTCCTGGCTTACAATGATGTATATTGAATAATTCCAAAATATGATCAGCAAATGTCCTCCGAGAAAATTTAATATAATATGGCAAAAACAATCCTTACGGACCTCAGTACAAAGGATAAAAGATGTCTCAATGTCACTACTTGTAAGCAAAATATCATGTACATAGAGTATGATAAAAATAAATTTCCTCCCACTGACCTTGCAGTATATTGAATTACTTTGTTCCCAATTGAACAAAATAACAACACTATGAAATTTTAATAATATTGTCTGAAAACTTGCTTAAGATCATGAATAAGGCTTTTCAGTCTACACACAAGTTTACTTAAAACATGTGCTACAAAATCTTCCGATTACACTATATAGATTTTGTATCTATTTGGCGTAATTCCATATCAAAAATAAATTAATGCCACATTCACTCTAAAAGAATCTTTAAAAGATACTAGAAAGAAATAATTATTTCTTCACTATTAACTATCCACTCCTCTTTCAGAGTGAAAACTTTAGCTACCAGTTTAGCTTTAAACTCCACAATCTTTCTTTGAAATCCTTTTAATTTTGTATGCCTATTTGCAACTAATGAACTTGTGATATTTAGGCAAGTCAGTAAGTTTCCAAACACTATGATGTTTCATAGATTTCATATTGCCTTTTATGGCATCTAATCACATACTTGATTGAGAACAAGAAACGACATTTACATAAGTGGCTAAATCAACCATGTAGTGGATATTGCAGTTATGCTCTCACAGATAGATTATATAGTCTGACGGTATAACTGATCGTCTTTCCCTAACAAATCTCCTGAGTAAAGCTACAACCACTTCATTCTACACTTGAGAGGCTTGAGAAATCTCAGCATAACTATATCAATAATAGTACCCTGAACCTCAACAAGTTTAGTCTATGGTACAGGAGATTCCACAATTGTCTATGTAGGCAAAGACAAAGACACAGTAACCTGCATCTTACTATTATTTTTAATAGTCTAAAAGCAATTATCCTCTACAATTACGTCAAACTCTAAAACTTTATTGTATGTGATTCCATAATTCTTGTACCTTCTTTAGGGTCATAAAAACAATACCCCTTTGAACAATCTATGTAAGATACAAAATAATTCCGAGTGGATCTGAATTGTAATGCACTTAAAATTGGATTAGATAATCTCACTTCTACATGACACCTCTATATTTTAATATGATTCAAGTTAAAATTACGTCCAGTCCATAACTCAAAAGAAGTTTATGAAACAACTTTGGTAAGAAACACCTTTCGTATGTGAAAAAGTTGCTTTCATAATATCAGCCTATAGAAGACCGGATAAATTAGTCTTACTCATCACCATGTTAATTATGATGCAATTATGCCTTTTGGCAAAATCATTTTGTCAGGATTTTCAGGCATAGTAAATTACGTTACCACCCCCAGAATTTACCTAGTATTTAACAAATGACCCTTTAAGCTATTCCGCATTGTCATACTTGCCAAAATACTCACTGCCACTATTAAGCCTGACAACCTTTAGGACTAATTCTAACCAATTTATTCTTTATCTCGGTCATTTAACTTCCACAATAATCTATAGAAGTTTTTAGATAACCGTTAAGAATAGACAAAATATCAATTGTCAACTTTTCTACTCTTTCTTTAAACATGTGTGAGATTATTCCTTAAATAACTACTTTTGGAAACAACCTTTTCAACCGTATACGAGACGTATATATCATTAGGACTTAAACACAATTTTTGTAGATGTGTCCTTATTTCGATATTAGACAAGACATAATTTCAAGCCACTAAGGCTTCCTCCATCTTTTAGCAGTGCAGTCCACAGACAAACCATTTTTCAAGTGTTCCTGAATGGAACGCTTCATGGATAGTAAGCAAATTTGATTGCTATTTTCCCAAGCAGCAAATCATTTGTCCACAACTTAAAATTTGTAGCAGTAAAAACCTCAATAATAGTATAGTTATTAATTACAGAAAATGTGACTGAAAAACAAACAATGTATATAATTAGCATCATGTGAGCACTGTGTAACTTGACGTACAAGTACGCATCCGGAGAGTTACTTGCAAAATCATATAATCACATTTGGGCAGAATACATGACATGCAATTGTACACTCCTCACATAATAGCGGTTATGAGAATATATTCCAATCTTCGTGAATTCATCACCTTTGGGCATATGAACCACTAGGATTAGTCACTCCTCCACCATACCATCATGTATCCCTCCATGAACTAATACACAATCACCTCCTTTGAGAATATGACTACGCATTAGACCAGGAGACATCCCAATCAATATACGAGACCGAAATTTCTTAAATCCAATCAAGCGTGTCACTTTAGCGGTCACTACTCAATTGAATCCTTAAAACTCTCTCATACTAGGGATATAAACCTTACTGCTCACATAACAAGCAATGTATGTAATTAGCATCATGTGAGCACTGTGTAATTTGACGTACAAGTACACATCCAGAGAGTTACATGCAAAATCATATAATCACATTTGGGCAGAATACATGACATGCAATTGTACACTCCCCATATGATAGCAGTCATGAGAATATCTTCCAATCTTCGTAAATTCATCACCTTTGGGCATATAAACTACTAGGATCAGTCACTCCTCCACCATACCATCATGTATCCCTCCATGAACTAATACACAATCACCTCCTTTGGGAGTATGACTACGCATTAGACTTGGAGACATCCCAATCAATATACGAGACCGAAATTTCTCAAATCCAATCAAGTGTGCCACTTTGGCAGTCACTATTCAATTGAATCCTTGAAACTCTCTCATATCAAGGATATAAACCTTACTGCTCACATACACCATATATATGTGATTTTAACTTTAGTGACAGGAGCAGTAAATCACCAAAATCACATATCATGCTAATTACACTGCTTTATTCATCTAGGAAAATCACCGATCATAGCAACACAAGAAATTTCTCATAACATAGAAGAAAGCGTATCTTGTGCACCTAGATTACAGATTATCAGAACAACATAAAGAAGAATGTTGATCCAGAGGATTTATCACAAGTTAACATCAATAGCAATATAGGGCATCCCAGATCAACAAGCCTGACAACTGATTAACTATTGCTCATGAGTTTCATAAGGCAAAACATGACTCCAAGGCTAATAGTTGATTTTAAGTAACAAATTATCATTGCATCAACCAGTGACTTATAAATTGAGTCAAAACACAGAACCAAATATCTAAACTACAACAATAGATACTATTGCTCTGCGTAAATGTTGCCATATTTCTTAACCATAAAAAAATGTTCAACTTGATAGACATTAACAAGTGACCATATGAGTTTTTGTACAATATGCAATAACTTAACTGACATGCATTACCCACATTCAGCAGATGTGTTAATTAGTACAATCAGTTTGGTCACCAGTTCTTAAAATGTTCAGCATTCAAAGATTACCAAAAGAAACAAAAGTACATCAAGATGCGTATAAAGAACTATGCTTGAGCAACAAAAATTTCATAACTTTTACTTTTTCTCATCACCTCAATACATAGTTCAATTACTATCCCATAATAGTTGTATCTCATTAAGTTAGCTTCAGTTCACAATAATGTTTAATTTATTTTTATTAATAAATCACATCTTTATAATGTTTATGTGATAATATACCTGTAACCCAACACCTGTATTTCCAAAATCACAGAAAATACAAGAAAAATACACTAAAATACACTAAAAATATGTGTATTTAGGGTTTTGTATATATTTTCACATCCATAAAACCATCAAACATGTAAAATAAATACACCACAAGATAGAGAACAGCCCTACGAATCCAATGCCACTGGCCACGAGCCGATCTAATGCTCCACGCGCCCGCACGTGCCGCCTGAGTGCGCGGCGCGTGGAGCGCACGCGCGAGCCATGCCCTGCGCGTGGGGGTGCATGAGGCATGTGCTCGACGCCCTGGTGGCGCGTGGCTGCGCGTGGGGGCGCGTGCGGCCCTCTCTGACGACGCGCCGCCCATGGATCTGCTCGTCTCATTGAGCCCAGTCGGAATTTGTGATTTAATTTTATTTTTATTGATAAAAAAATCACGAAAATCACAAAATTAGGGCAAAGTTCTATGCTTTCGAGTTCTAGGGTTATGGAGATTATGATACCATATGTTGGATGCAAATTACACAATCCCAAGATCTCCATAACCAGAACAAGAACATGCATAATTGAATAAAAAGATTAACGCACATGTTTTGAGATCCATCGTTCTTGAAGCGGAAGCGGAAAAATGATGTTCCACGCGCAAGTCATTCTCCTTTATTGCCCTCCGTATCACTTGCTCAATGAGACGGCCACCTCACCCTTTAGCGCTAGGTTAACGCTCCTTATGTGAGGATACATGTGAGAATTAGGGTTAAAGGAGAGACTTGAGCACTATTTATAGAGTTTCCAACCAAGCCCCCTCATTACGGGCCAGGCTCAACTCGGCCCACACTAGCCACCCCCATAATAGACTAATTAAGAAACATTCTATCTCACCTTAAACCAACCCCATTTTACGGTAACCGTAAAACGGTAAATTACAATATCAATTAATATAGTCTACATTAGGAAAACTCTTACAAATATTGCCAAGACTCCGATCCATATGATCAGGTCCGTTTTAATCGTTGATGAATATATATGGATGTCGACCAGCCGCGGGCAGCTGCAACAATTGAGGTTATGGGTCTTGAGGACCTCTCTGGCAGCTTCAGGGGAGGAGATTACGATGGTAGGGCCGTCGAGGCAGATGAGCATGACGGGGCGATACCGTCTGGAGAGTTTTTACAAAGAGTGGTGAGGCAGGAGGCATAGAAATTGCCTATGATGGGGAGTGATGGAGACCCCGGAGGGAGTTTATTCTTTTTGTTATTGAAGTTATTCACCGACTGGAGGAGGAGAGGAAGGGAAAGAGCAGCCCACGTGAAAAGTATGTGAAGAGCCATTGTCGGAATGGTCATGTGCAGGGATATTACTTAACAATGTTGAGCTAGTTTGGCGTGGTTTAGTCGTGTTAAAGACAAAATGGATGCTGAAGAATCAACCCGTGAAATTTATACAAAGACTTTTCTGCTCTGTCTGTAGTGATGATTTTTCTCTGATTATCCACAAAGACAAGTGGTGGAGGTTTTTCTGGGGAGACGTATTCCATTATAATCACGTCTTGTGTCATAGTATCACTGATTGATAACTTATCAATGTAGGAGAGAATATTGATTCTTAATTAGAACGTACAGCTTCATCCTAATGATTGACATTCTTAACTTCTCCAATCATAAAGGAAACCTAAAAACATCAACCATCTCCAATTTTATTAAGAAAATTCCAACAAAGCACGTTGCTTTGCCATGAGATTCAGGATAACAAGAAACTGTCAAACAATGAACAGAAAATATTTGTTTGCCGTAGTCAACATTTTTCTCATCTCATCTTAGTTTATTGGTTAGCAGATATCTCCTAATGAAGGAATTTTTTTTCAACACAGCAATTTAAACTCATGCTATTCAAACTCGATTCACATGAACTATAGGCTCGAGTTTGGGCTCATATACCTTGCATTACTAAAAACGAGAGTGTACATACATCAAATCCGTAAAACTAGATTTTATTCCACGGTTCTCTTCCATTTTCTCAAATGAATTTTCTTCATGCATTACCTTAGGAAAAGTTTTGTGTTCAACACAGTGGAAAAAGGCCAATGACGTGAATCTTCATTAGATTTCTTTCTTCTCGGCAAGTAATCTAATGAAGATTAATCTAGTGAATAATCTAGTCAGCATCTCCCACGCGTTGTCTTATCCACAAATTGACAATCTATGCCTACTATGGTCATAAAAATAAACTCCACATGGCATTTAATGGGAAAAATACTAAAAAATTCATAAACCTATTACATTGATACGAATTCAATCATAAATCTTTCAATTAAATTAATTTATCTTAAACCTTTTAACATTGATACCAATTTAGTCCATCATGCCAATTTTGGTTGGCTAGCGCTGACATGGACGTCAACCGATGGCCGAACGCTGACATGGCAAATTTTTTAATTTTTTTTTGAATTTTTTATTAATTTCATGTTCTTTTTCTTTTTTTTCCTTTTTTTTCTTTTCTTTTTCCTTTTCTTTTCTCTCTTTTTCCTCCTTGGGAGAAGCTACCTCGCCCGCGGCTCTGGGCGAGGTTGGGCGAGGGTCGCAAGCCTCACCGGAGGCTCGCCGACCACTGCGAGGAAAGTCCAAGGAGGAAGAAGAGAGAAAAGAAAAGGAAAAAGAAAAGAAAAAAATTCAAAAAATTCAAGAAAATATTTAAAAATTGTCACGTTAGTGTCCAACCACTGGCCGGCATCCACATTAGCGCCAACCAGCTAAAATTGATCGGATGGACTAAATTAGTATCAAAATAAAAAGGTTTTGAACTAAATTGGTCCAATTGAAAGATTTAAGACTGAATTAATATCAATGCAATAGGTTTAGGAAAATATAATATTGCTAAACAACTTATATATCCGCTCTTGCTTGAAAAATTGACTAATCACACTGGATCATGGTGATTTCCCATTTGTCGTAACCGGGCAATTATCGGGACAAAGGCTCTTGAAGGTGATTGCGAGAAAGTTATCTTTGTTGGAGCTCAAAAACGACTTCTTTGGATTTGGTGACAACTTTTCTCCAACAAGATTGGCCGCCCACTAGCTATGCAAGTCAAGTGATATCGGTCTTCTTCGGCCAAAAAGAAAAGTGAGCATTTTTCTAGTAATTAGCGGCCTAGGCATTTGTTACCTGATTTGAAGACTGAATAATTATGATTCAAATCAAATATTACATAGTGGATGTGAGACCTTATAATAATGCTCTCATTGTGAAAAAAGGCAAAAAAAGGGCCTAGCTGACTAGTCATTACTAAACCACTGGGAGTTCGCCCCAGTGACCACTCTTCCATCTTAAAAGGGGGAAGTTGGGGGTTCAAATCCCTACCTTTTCGCGGGGGATGACGATTTCATTTCAGAAGTGGGTTTCGACTCCCACGCCCTGCAAGGAGACAAGGCAAAAGTTTGAGAGTACGTGTTAGAGTAGGCTTAGCGTAGGACTGATAAAAAAAAAAAAACTAGTCATTACTAATTTGGGGGAAAAAAACACTAGTCCTTACTAGTAGTTTGCAATCCTTTAATTCCACAAATCACCATTCACAAATGATAATTCAACATTGGAGTTTCGACCTTAAAAGACATAAAATATCATAAAGTTTTTTTTATTAAGATAATATCATGAATTACCTTACCGTTTTTATGCTAAAATTATCTACAGCTTATCCTCTTTCAAGTTTGAGAGATAGATATTCTTTAAATATATTTACTTCTTGTGAAAAAAATACGCAGTATTAGTGAATCTTAGTTTGAAACTGCCTATGTTTTGGAAGATTATTTCAATTAATTACGAGTATGAAAGCTATGTTACTATCCCGATGACGATGACACACCACAGCTCGTCTTAATATAGAGATATTGAGGGGCATAACCCTCTTACCAGGGAACATTACAACCGAAAATTTTCTAAATAAGTGCACTTAAAGTCCTAAAACTTATTGTGAAAGTATAATTAAGTCTTAAAACTTCCAAAAAGTGTTATCAAGTCCTTAAACTTGTCAAATTAATACAATTAAAACCTACTATTAACGTCATCAATTTGTCCAATGGAAAATGCCAACATTGAATTTTTAAATCAATTTCTCTCTCATACGTGACATTTTTTATTACTTTCTTCTCCAAATCTTATTTAATTTAGATTAAAAAAAAAAAAAAAAAAAAAAAGCTTAAATTGTATTTTTAAAAGATAAAACTCGGAAAAAAAAATGGCAAGGCCTCACCAATGGGGCACTACCACTGCCACTCATCACTGGAGGGGCCAACGAAGGTCGTCAACAAGGACCGGCATTGCCCAAATCCAAGCGAGTCTCGTTGGCCCCAAGCAAGGGCCAGGGAGACGTTGCTCAAATCTGCACTAACCTTGCTATATATCGATTGATTATTACTTAGTAAAGAGTCAGCATCTCCATTATTTGACTATTTATGCCCTTTTCCTCATGAAGATAAACTCCATCTGGCATTTTATCGTTGCATGAAGTATAATAGTGATGCTAACGAATTTTACATCTAATCATGTTAGAGCAATCCACTAATCACACTGAATTAGGGCAATTTCCCATTATATCGCCGTCGGGTATATATGGGGACACGAGGCTCTTGAAGGTTACATTAAGAAAGTCACCTTTGCTGGAACTCTAAAACTTCTCTAGAACTCTTAACTACTTTTTCCTCAACAGGATTTTCCGCCATTAGCTTGTGCAAGTCAAGTAATACCAATCTTGTTTGGCCAAATGAAAGAGTAGTATTTGTCTGAAAATCAAGGGTATGGGCCTTTGCTACCATACTTGAAGAGACTTCCTACCTTCTAATATGTGGTTGGGGTTGCGATGATGGGCTCTACGCCTATAAATGGACTGAGTAATTATAACCCAAGTCAAACATTTTACAGTGGATGTGAAATTTCTTATAGTAACTCCCAAAGGAATAGTTGATCATCGTATTGTGTAAAAATAAATAAATAAAAAGCCTAACTGACCAGTACTACTAACCAAAATTTTTCAATTCTTCAATTCGACAAATCACGTTCACTAATGTTAATTTATAATTTGGACTTCGGATCTTAAAAGGCAAGAAGTCTCATTAAAATTAAGTGACCATTTTTTATGCTAAAATCTGCAAATTCATCCTCTTTTCTGTTTGAGAGATTGTTTTTCTTTTACTAGATTTACTTCTTGTGGAAAAAAAAAACGAGTCTGCAGTGTCGGTAAATTTGTTTTTAATTTGAAAAGTGCCTATGTTTTAGGGAATTATTTCAATTAATTACGAGTATGCTTGAAATGAATAAAAGCTATATTACTATTCTCGAATGACAGAACTTTCCAATGACACACTACAGCTTATTTCAACGAGGAGCATCACCCTCTAACCAAAAAAAAAAATGTTTAGTGTTGAACTACTCCATGCAAGTAAAAAAATTTTATCTGTCAAAGTAATTTGCACATGGGATACAAATTCAATATGTTAATGCGCAAGTGACTCGCTCAACTAATGATCTCTCTTCAATTGTCCTAATGCACAAATTTTTATTGTATGCTAGAACATTGTACCGCATAACTTTAAGAGGCTTGATTATAATTAAGTATGAAAGGTTGTGAGAGATATGATGGTTTCCGTCTAATAACGATTTCATCATGCATCGGTTTCATGCGATCCCTTTATCGGCAGTAGAGAGGCACTTTATTGGACACGACTAGGCCAGCCCCTTCTTCCATACTTACATCTCCCTCCGTCTTTCCCTCCGGCAATTCCCAATCGAAGGAATGCAAGACATTGACGAGCTCTAGCTCGATCATCGCCATCGCCATCAACATCCCGGGGCATCCTCTCTGCCCCGCCCCGAATGGCAATAGCTCGAAATGATTCCCTCTGTAATCGATCGGACTGTCCTCGAACCTCTCAGGCACAAACTCCTTCGGGCAATCCCACAGGCTTTGTTCCAGCCCGATGCCCTGTGCATTCACCTGGATACGGCTCATTAGGTCGACATCATAGGCAAATAGCTTGAAGGGGCCCATTGTTTTCCTCGGAATGAGTAGTACACCTAGAGGGTGTGGCCTCGTTATCCACACTTCTTGTTTCCAACGCAACTTCAGATCTCCTCTCGAGCTTTTCGCATCGCCCTTAGGTTCCTGGCAAGCTCGGCCGTTGTCTGGTCCATGACAGGTGCAGCGGGGTCCAGCTAGAAATATGTCTTGAGAGTGACCATAAAGTGATGATTCACAAAAGAAACACGAACATCAATTTTTGTCCGAAAAAGAGGACAGAGTATTCATTTAAGAGGTTCTGGAATTATATCCTGCAATATAAAGAACCTTCCAGTTTGCTTCTCAATTGTGTGTATGATCTACATGAGGTAATAAGTAGAGATTGAATGATGTACCATCAAGATGGCCTTGATGTTATCTTCCTTGAGCCGGACCCCGCGAGCTCGGTCTGATCCCTTTCCGTCTTCAGCAGCGAATAGACAATGTCCTCCTCTTCCTCGTTGCTCTTATTCGTGTTCCGGTGCTTTTCGATCACCTTCTGATAGAAAGCGTCTAAATTGCGAAAGCTCTTCTCCAGCCTCGAATGGAGCCCCGTGAACCTGTCCACAATCCAACCGAATCGAGGGAAAAAATCAGATGCCGAGAAGCTTCCCAACATCGAAACTGCCTCGCGAATCATGTCCATGAACCTTCCATCGTTGAACTCCATCCGCGGAAACGCCTTTCCAAATGCGACCCTGCATGTAAGGTGTCCAAACAAGTCAGAGTTTCTTGCGAGCGATTCATGCCTGACAAGCTTTGGTTTGGATCATTGACTTGAATCAAGTTTGGACTCGATAATAGCTAAATAATTCTGTAGCTCGTAAGATTGATCAAATCAAATCGACTATAGTCAAGTTGGAACATAGAAATTATTGTCAAGGTGAGCTCGAGTTTAAAGAATGAGGCTCAATATACTGTTAAACCTCGAAAAATTCAAGTAGTTACTAAAGGTGGCAAAATGGGTTGAAGACCCTCTTTTTTAACTCTTATTTAGAAAAAAAAAAAAAAAACTCATATTTAGCGAAAGACCAAACCAAAAACCCATATTTATTGGGTCGAATTATATGTGGGATAGTTAAAATTTAAAAACAGGTTATTATGGATTCAAAGTAGCAAAGGCCAACTAGATATGGGTTTTATGGATTTATGGGTTTAAAACATACCAATTTTCAACCTATATTTCGCTCTAAGGTTGTTGGTCAGCGTCAAAGAGAGTCACCCACGCCCTCTGCCTTGGCCATTTCTCCAACTTCCTTGTGATGACTGATGAGAGACATATGTAGAAATTGTCGACACATGTTTTATTTCTTTCCACATTAAAATTCATCAATTTGTTTTCCTTTCATTTTATATGGTCTCGTGATCTTTATTTAGGCTTTGATTATTTTGCAAAAAATGTGAAATTTCTAGAAAGTATATTTCGGGAAGTTATTTTTAGGAAAATGACAATATTTTCCAGTGTTCGACTAAAACCTAAAAATAGCAAAAAAATATTTTCACCATTTAGTATGAAAAATACGATTTGATTTTCATTGGGAAAATTACCAAAATATTGAAATTTTTAATTATTTTTATTTTCTTTTTCCTCTTTCCTCAACTAGCCACGATGACGGCCGATGACTGACCACAAGCAAGGAATGAGCTCACCCAAGACCGATGAGGCTCAAGCTCACCAAATTCTGGCCAGCTGAGCCTCACTAGCCTTAGGTCAGGCCGAAAAGGTGGAGGCTGGAGCTCACTGGATTCCGACTAGCTCACGCCTCACCAGCCTTGGGCAAGCTCGTCCCTTGCTTGTGGCTGGTCGCCGACTGTCGTTGCGGTTGGTGACCGGCCAAAGAAGAAGAAAAAAAATAATTAAAAATTCAATTTTTTCATAAAAGAAAATAAAAAATAATTAAAAGGAGTGCATGAAAAAAAAAATGCTCGATCTAGGTGAAAGAAAGAGGAGAAAAAAATCATTTCCTCTTTTCAAACGGAGGAAATCATTTTCCCCATTTTTGAAGGTGTTATTTTCATTGATAGAAAATGTTATCCTTAACTAAATGTTTTTGAGAACCAAATATTGAAAAATCTAGAAAGCTTTTTTCCTAGGAATTGTTTTCCATGAAACTAATAGAGCTTAGCACACTGAAAAATGATTAACTCAATACATAAATTTTCCCTTAGCACTGATTTATTAATCCATGTTTAAAATAATTACGAACGGGTCTTGCCCTCACCAAGGCAATTGGAGCTAATCCTATACGCAACTAATGGAATTCCTCTCTTTATTTCTCAAGAGTTCGTAACTGACGAATTTCATCATTTCCACGATTGAAGTTCTCCTTCCTAGCACAATCATTCCTAAATTAGAAAGTTTTCTTCATCTTATGAAAGTGATGCCAATCTATTTAAGTTATGTTTAGATCTTCCAAAATATGACTCCAGAAACAACTCATTTTCATATAAAATATTAAAATAACCTCATTTTCAGATTTCTCACACCAGGAAAATAAGGTTATATGCATTCTAGTAGTTTGATTTGTCAAATTTTTTAGTAATTTCTTATTTGGTAATTCTTTATATTTAATTTATTTTTAATTGTTTTTTCAATATGTTATTTACCATATTGAAAAGGAAAAATTGCTAATAATTGATTGGATACAGGTTGGATCATTTGTAGGTCGCTAAAATTATATTGCATAATCCCACCAAAAAAGAATTATATTACATAAAAATAGATAAAAATGATTAAATGGGTTGATCTGGGCCTAACCCATTTTTAACTCACTCAAATTCGAACACAATCTACCTGTTTAATCGATCTAGTAATAACTTAGTTGACTTGATTTGATTCGACTCTTCAACGATAGCTGTTAGAGCCATGAACTTCTTGCTCATACTAACTGGAGTTCTGCTCTCTGCTGACTTCGCGATCAACTCGATCATAGACACCATCTCCTCTTCCCTGATGCACTAGAAGGACTGGACTCGCTGGGCGCTAAATAGCTCGAGCGCACACAGCTTCTTCAGCTCCTTCCAGTAACTGTCGTACTCAACGAAGGCCATGTCAAGGGAGTCGTACGAGAGGCGTCCCATGCCAACCAGCCGCTGCGGGCTGCAATAATCGAGGTCTTGGGTCTTAAGGACCTCCCTGGCGGCCTCACAGGAGGAGACTAAGATGGCTGCCGAAGCGAATGAGTTGGAAGTTTATTTGTAAAACAAATTAAGTGTATATTTTATTGTCCCACATAGGAAAAGTGGGAGGAAGTGGACCAATTAATAAGTGTAGGGTTTTTTTTGTGTACCTAAAGGAATGATTGGGTGTGGGCTAGACCCCACCATACCCACATGCGGGTGCGCGATTATTTGGCGCACTTAACAAGTGTTGGTTTTCTTTTGTGTACCTAAAGGAATGATTGAGTGTAGGTTAGACCTCATCATACCCACATGTGGGTGCGCGATTATTTAGAGCACTTTGCGCGCCAACGATTTAATTAGCACTAACCCCTTTGTTATTTATTTATTTATTTATTACAGTTATCTTATTAACTTTAATCAATTCAAATGTTGTTTTTGTTTTTTGAGAATTTTCGGAAATTATTAAAAAAATTCGAAATTTTATTTATTAAAAAATAATAATAATATTTTTCTAATTATTCCAAATTTTTGTTTGTGTCTTTTCAAGACAACTTTTAAAAAATATACTCGTTCAATTTGCAACCTTTCCCGAAGGGTTACATTTGTTCATTTTTTCAACTTCTTTAGAATGGACGCCTTTGTTCATCTGGACAATTTTTCGAAAGGATACATTTGTTCACATTGCAATTTTTCACGAATAGTTGCCTACGTTTTTAAGACTGATTTATATATACATATCAGTTTTCCAGAAGAAGTGTGTGTGATTATTTTTATCTTTTCGAGCCTTCTTTCTAAAAAATTATAGCCATATTTTCAATTGTTTCCTAGAGTGACTTTGGAGAAATACTAGAATTGTTATCTAGTATTCTCAATTTTGAGACTTTGTTGTATCCTGAATGATATTTATTGATAACCATTAGCAACTTTGTATGGCAAATAAATCTTTAAAGAAAGTGATATCACACCTCAAAATACGACTTGATTACTCTAAAAATCCGACTTCATTGTTCTACCCAATTCGAAGCCATATTTTCACAACACATATTGTCTAGAGATTTTCCATAGAGATTGGTGAGCCGAGTGGCCGAACTGGTGGAGGTTGCCTGTGATGGAGGCTCCGGAGGAAAGTTCTTGTTGTTGTTGAAGGTTTTCACTGAGAGGAGGAAGAGGAGGAGCAAGAGAGGAAGGGAAAGAGCGAGCCATGTCAAGAGCCATTGTCGGCATGGTTACGTGGGGTGGGAATAATTGAAATGTTGAGTTAGTTTGGCGTAGTTAATTCGTGTTAATTACAAAATGGATGCTGAAGAATCCAACTCTTAAAACTTGATACGAAGACCTTTCTGATCTGTTTGCCGTGATGCTTTTTCTCTGATTATCCACAGAGACGAAAATGGCACGCTCTTGATAATATCATAGGACAAGCACCCGAAGACAAGTTGAATCGTCCGTCGGCAATAATTGATGCTGACTATTGTATTAATCTTGTTTTTCTTCACCGTTCGAAGGCAAGCCTGAAGGCTCTACATTCTTAAATGTGAACCCGAGATATTTCAGAGCTAGCTGCTAGCTAGTATATATATTTTCTCGTAACTTTTTCTTTTGGCTGAAAATTAGGGCATACCAAATGTGCATATTCTCTCTCTAAGTGCAATAGCAGTTGGCTTAGCCAACGAGCAATTAATATATTTTAAATATTACTTAATAAAAGATCGTTAGCTCTCAATTATAGTGTTTCCTCCCGAAATTCAAGTTCAAAGTACGATTTATTGACTAATTAAGGCCAGCGAAGTTAAGATCGAGCTTCTTGAAAACATAATTGAGTCTAGATTGAACTTGAAAAATGAAGCTCGAGTAATGCATCAAGTCTTTAACACATGAGTCCAGTCGAGGTTGAACATTGAACTATGTCAACTGGATTCGATTATACTCAGGTAGCATCTATGGGGAGAGGCGAAAGTTACGCCTGAAATTTGTTTAATCTCTCCTCGTGCTACTAGTTAATAGCATAACTGATTGGTATCATATTGACGTAGAAGAGGATATCGATCCTTAATTGGAATCTACCGCTTCACCCAACCGATTGAAGTCGTTTTAACATTATTAGCTAGCATAAAAGTGAAGGGCATGTGTTCGACGTGTTAACTTCTCCAGTTGTAAAGAAAACCTGAAAGCATCTACCTTCTCCAATTTTGGTGAGCAAATTCCAATAAAGAACATTGCTTTGCCGTTAGATTTATGATAAAAGGAAATTGTTAAATAATGGACAAAAGAGATTATTTGAAAGATCATCTCATTTTAGTTTACAGATATTTTCGGACGAATGGAATTTCCTTTGCCAACATGCAACAATCTAAACTCATGCTACTCAAACTCGATTTACATTGAGTATGAAATCGAGTTTGGGCTTGTATACCTTGCATCACTAATAACGATTTTGTACAGAACTTGTGCAACTAGATTTTGTACCACAGTTATCATCCATCGAATTTGTCGAACGGCTTTTTTTTCAGGCATTGCCTCATGAAAGGTTTTGCTTTCAACTCAATGGAAAAAGGTGGACGACGAATTTTCGTTAGATTACTTCTATCTCAGAAAGTAATCTGTATTTTGTAGTCTAAATCTACTCTGACCTTCACTCCTCTTGAATAATTGAGGCTCGGAAGTCAAATTCATTTAAGAAACTCGACTTAGAGCAAATTCAAGCTCAACTTGATTATTCAATACTTTCACTCGAAACTCAAACCAACCCGGAATAATTTGAGAACAAATCAAAATCCATAAATTAATAATTTTCATCTATTTATTGATATTTGTAAAGTTATAAACATAAATGACATATGAAAAGTGTAAATATCCGATTAAGCTGTGAACCACTCGAATAACTAACCAAAAAAAAAAAACCACTCGAATAAGTATTTTGAAGCTTGAGTTTAACTTGATTTAGTACTCATGCTATCAAAACTTAGTTCGAATTTTAAAAAATTGAGTCAAGTTCAAGTTATCTAGGAATTAACTCATGAGTAGTTAATGATTCACGTATAAAATACTTTTACATATATGAAGTTTACAAAATTCTTTGGGAGGCACGAGCTTGAAAATTTTATCTATCCAAAATATTAGGAATAAGATTTAGATTAGAGAGGCACGAGCTTGAAAATTTTATCTATCCAAAATATTAGGAATGAGATTTTGATTAATATAAGTACAAGGATCCATAGATAAATTAATATTGTTTGTAGATATCCTTATGAAAACATTTAGACTTAAAATATCATAAATATCAATCCGATACAACTCTAAATGAAGTTCTACTTTTACTATTATAAAGATAATCAAATAAAATACACTGAAATGGAGCCATGGTGATATTTATAAAGATCAAAAAGGTAAAAAGTTACTAAAAAATTAACATATTTTTTGTTGATTTCGGAAATGGGCGGTAGTGAAAAGAATTTCTAAAATTCGGGGAATAGTGTAATAATAAGAATTTGTTAATACTAACAAATGACTAATTGAACAAATTGAATGTTTAAAAGGGACTTGTAGTGACTTTTTCCTCGTTTGATCATCCAAAAGGACTATATTAAACATTTGAAAATAGTTTAAGGATCGCATCGAACAGATTCAAAGTCTCAAGATGACATAGCGCATGGAGCACTTCAGTCTTATTGGCGGTTCGGGACTTCTTTGCTTCTAGTCAGCTTCTTAAGGAGATTAATGCAACCATCCTGACCTTAGTCCCGAAGGTCCCCAATGCGTCGTCTGTCAACGACTTCCTACCCATAGCTTGTTGCAACACAATCTACAAGTGCATTACCAAGATTATGGCTAACATGTTAGCCTCTGTGTTGCCTTCGATCATCAGTTTACCTCAGAATGCTTTTGTTAAAGGTAGACGCATTAGTGATAACATCATGTAAGCCCAGGAATTAGTCGTTCATTTTCATCACGAACCTTACCGGCCAAAATGCATCATTAAAGTCGACTTCTACAAAGCCTTTGATTCGATAGACTGGAATTTTATTGAGTTAACCTTATTAGCCTTTGGGTTTCCTCCTGTTTTTGTCAATCGCATGATGGCTTGCATTCAGTCCCCCAAATCTTTTATCTCCCTTAATGGTGAGCTTCATGGCTTCTTTCCGAGCGGACAGGGGATTCGACAGGGCGACCCTATGTCCCCCTATTTATTCACTCTCGTTATGGAAGTATTTACTGGGATTCTCAACACCCAAACTGACAAGCTAGGATTTGATTTCTTCTGGAGGTGTAAAGCATCTAGACTCTCTCACCTCTTCTTTGCAGATGATGTGCTCTTATTCTCGGAAGCTAATATGACATCTTTGCGACTTCTTTTGGATGGAATTCACTCCTTTGCTTGCTGGTCTGGGCTCAATCCTAACCTCAACAAAAGTGAAATCTTCCTTTCCGGTGGCCTTGACTCTCTAAGGAATGCTCTGGTAAGTACCTCTGGCTTTCAACTTGGCTCTCTCCCTTTTAGGTACCTCGGTGTGCCTATTATTTCCTCGAGATTGGGCAAATAAGATTGTGTTTCCCTAGTAAATACAATTACTTCGCGAGTTCAATCCTGGACTAACCGGTTTCTTTCTTTAGTGGGCAGATTGCAGCTAATCAAATCAGTCCTTCATTCTATCTAGGTTTATTGGTCTAGTGTTTTTATCCTTCCCGCCTCAGTCACTAACCGTATTGAACAGATTTTTCGATAATTTCTTTGGAGAGGCCCGAACTTAGGGTCTGGGGGCGCAAAGGTTGCATGGGTTGATGTCACATTTTACCTAAGGAGGAAGGCGGTTTGGGTATCAAATCCCTTCGGTGAGCAATTTTGCTGTCATGACCAAACACCTATGGCTTCTTTTCATCGATAAGGAGTCGCTTTGGACTAAATGGATCTATTCCATCTTCTTAAATCGAAAAAATTTATGGATTGTCCCGAGACCTACCTATTGCTCTTGGGCTTGGAAGAAGTTGCTTAGCCTCCGAGATTTGATCCAACATCATTTTAAGTGGTGCGTTGGTAATGGGCTTTTTGTCTCTTTCTGGTTCGATCACTAGCATCCACGTGGTCTGCTCTACAAGCTATTCTTTGACCGAGAAATCTATTGCTCTGGTATACCAAGGCTCACTTCGGTAGCTACAGCTTTATCTGCCTTGCCCCTCCCTTCTGATGTTGCAACCTCCATAGTGAGTTGGGATGATCCCCTTCCAAACCTCAATGATGCTAATGATCGTCTTCTATGGCTTGGTCATTCCTCAGGGGTGTTTTCTACTGCCTCGACTTGGAACCTTCTAAGGCCGAGGGGTCTCATGGTCCCCTGGTCAAAATTTATATGGAACCCCTCGTTACCTCCTCGCTATCAAACCCACTTATGGTTAATCTCCCGCAATCGACTGCCAACCCAGGTCTTGTTGCTTGCTCATGAGAGAATCCCGGATGTTTCTTGTGCTTTATGCTCTTCTATGCTGAACTCGGTTGACCACCTATTCTTTGGATGTTCTATCACTGGTCATCTTGCATCCTTTTGGGTGGCTAAGTGTAACCTACCTTGGCGGAATCATGCTTGGAAGGACAATCTTTTATGGGCTATCGAACACCTTTCTGATGCAAGTTTCCACTAATCCTTGGCTCGCTTTGCCTTTGGTGCCTTATGTTATATCATTTGGCAAGT
This sequence comes from Eucalyptus cloeziana, assembly GCA_014182715.1. Lineage (NCBI taxonomy): Eukaryota > Viridiplantae > Streptophyta > Magnoliopsida > Myrtales > Myrtaceae > Eucalyptus > Eucalyptus cloeziana. The sequence goes on along the minus strand of CM024635.1, from coordinate 18,354,098 downwards.
GAGGAATAACATTATCTTTCGCAATCAAAGATTATTCCTCCCGGCTTTAAAGGACCACCTTTGTAAAGCTGTCAATGATAGGGCTTTAACCTTCCCCAAGGTCCCGGACAACCCCTGTAATAGAAGACTCTAACTTAGCTAGGGCATCCACCCCTCCATCTTTGATTGATTATGTTGACTGTTGGCTGCTTGTCACCTTTGACATCCCTGCCCAGGGATTTCACACTTGCCTATTTCCTAAGGATTATTTGAGGTCGCCCCTTCTTCTTTTTCCTTGGTGGTGCTTCTGATGGAGCTCTCCCGGGTCTTCCCTGGTGGTGCAGCTTGTGTTTCCAACTTGGTGTCCCTTATGTTCTTTTCCTCTTTGTGTCTTTTCCTTGTGCGGGCCACATTGTTGTATGCTCTTCCCCTCATCTCCTTTGTTGGCCGTTGTTTTGGCCTTCCTTTGCTGCTGCTTTTATTTGCATTGCATCTCTCTCGCAGCTCTTCCCTCCCCTTTTCTCCCCCCACCCCCCAGCCCCCTTCCACTCATTTGGACTTCCTGTCTTTCGAGTGTAAGCTGGTGCCGGGGTCTCCTACTATACAGCTGTATAGCTTTTGCGCAAAAGTCTATATACTACTTACCTTTTACCAAAAAAAAAATTTATTTGTGTCATTTCCACTAAATTTTATTTTTTTGTGTGGAAATGCGCAAAAGTTATTAAACAAATATAAAACATACATTTATACAATGAAAAGAAAAAGCAAAGCTCCCCAAGACACATATCAATAACGTATAATTTCCCTATCTAGTTGATAAGTCTTGATACAGGATAGAAATTTTTTTAATAACAACTATATGAATACCACCAAATGACACAAAATTTTAATACCACGAAATTCCTAAATTACATGAATATCAACTAAATGACATTAAGCTTCGGGGGGGAAAATAGGACACTAAGCTAATCTAATGCTAAGATCTAACTATCCAAGCAAGACCTATCTTCCAATCATTTTCTGTTGTTTCTTCTTCTTTTTTATTATTGTTTTCTTTTTCTTGCTTTTTCGGTTCTTCCCGCAACCTCACGAACTATTTAAAATCCCCTCTTCCCCTTTTTCAACTTTGTCTTGCACCTCATTAACGACAAAATCCCCTCAATTATACAAAACCACTTCACTGACTTCTTTCTTAGAAGATCGATTCTACTTCTACACTTTCCATCACCATTTCTAGTCATGCCTTTCAGTACTTACTGATCCATGTTTGAACTTCAAGAGTGCAGCATCATCATCAAGCCATGAAGCTCGATTCTTCTCGTTTCACCACTAAACCACCGTCGGAATCTTTATACGCGCTCCAGCTTGCTCATTCCGAGTGGATAGCATCGTGCTCTCGCGTATTCAGATATTGACATGAGACGAGAATCACACCAACATCGACTACTAGCTTTGACTCACTTCATGTAACATCGAATTTGTTAGGACTAGAATTAGCACCTAGAGGGGGGTGAATAGGTGTTTAAAGCGATTTTAATAAATTAAACCGAATGAGATATAAGTAACATAAAACCAACAATTGCAGCAAATGAAAACAGTTAACGATATAAATGATTAAGGATAGAGAATCAAGACTCCAGATTTATAGTGGTTCGGCTTAGATCAAGCCTACGTCCACTCTCCCGCATGGACAGCCCTTCTAGCTGGATTTCACTAAGAATCAATAAGAGTGATTATAGTCTCACGCTCTTGAGTCCACAATGTAGAAAACTCTACTACACTTCCTCAAGGTCTCACTACAATATGATCTCTCTTTTGATTACAAATATCGCTCAAAGAATGATATCGCAAAATAGAAAAAGGAGATTCAGACTTTGGAATTCTTCTATCTGGCACCCTTCAACAACTGGAGCATCTCTCTTATATACTTCTTTATGCCTTCAATACCGTTGGCACCTTCCAAAGAAGTTCTTCCAATCAACCCGTTGGACAGAATCAATTAGAGAGATCTCGAGCTCTTTAAGGTAAGTGTTGATAGCCCATCAATCCCTGCTCGCCCATACAATCAGGATCTCGGTTTCCATAAGTAGATACTTCCAAATATAAGTTGCGAAATCTTTAGAGAATCTAAACATATTCCATATGAAAGTAAGATCGTTTAGTGCTAAATCCAGTAGAAATATATACACTAGTCGTTAGAATAAAGATCATATAAGATCAGAATAAACGTCGTCCTGGAAACTGCCCATGTGAGTAGACTTTGAAATATAAGTCTTGAGTCTTGCTAGCTTCAAACTTTGATCTTCAGACTTTGATCTTCAGACTTTGTCAATAGAGTCCATAAGTCTTCAGACTAGACTGATAAAAATGTTTTGTCAACTTCAAAATACTTTAAGAGATTTAATCCAACAATCTCCCCCTTTTTGATGGTGACAAAACTTTCCTACAGATTTGAATATTATCGCCCTGCAATACAACTTTTAAGCAAGCATCATAAAAGATTTAAATAAGATAGTAGAAGTTATCCTGTACACAGATATCCTGCACACAGACTTTCCCTGTACACAAATCTGCATTCACCGAAACCTCATTAGTCATAAACAGACAGTACTATCTAATTTACGAAGCCTAAAGTATTGCCATAGTGAGCACACATTCAAAAACTGTACACGTTAAAAAAAAAAAAAAAAAAAACTGAAGTCAAAGTCAAGATAGCAAAAAGATAAGATTTGGTTTGTTTTGAAAACAGAAAAATCTTCGAACTTCGAAAATCTGCAAAGTCTTCTCCCCCTTTTTGTCAGCATAAAAAAAATCATGGAGCTCGAGGAATGCGAACAAGTTGAAAGTCCTCCATAGACTTGACAGTGTCTTCCAACTTCCTCAAATCTTCTTGTACTTGGGTGAGAGTAGTGCCCTTTGCGGTATCCCGAATCGACGCCGAACATCTTTAAGCTGATCATGCAAAGTGATGAACATTGCATGATTTTCATTTTGCATGTTCTGAAATTCATATCCCATGGCATAAATTTGACCTTTAAATTCCAAGATGAGCTCAAGCAGCCTTTGAAAATCTCCAGAGTTGTCAGTCTGAGTGCTTGTTTCAGCTCGGTCTGATGGTGGAGTCAAGCTAGTTTGAATGTCAGCAGGAAGTTCAGTGTGTGGAGATGATGCCTCTCTTTCAGGAAACTGTGCAGCATAAATATCTTCAGCATCAGGAGGTGATCGACTAACACCTGTTTGTGCATCCTCTTCTCTAAAAGTGAGCAGAAGAGGTGTGTGTTCTCTTTCTTTATCTCCCCCCGTTTCCATGTCTTCTGGAGGAGAAAAGAACTCTTCTTTCGAGGAGTGTCCTCGGTGGCCGTTGTAGATCCTCATTTTCGCTGGAGAATCTATTCGTTCGGTTCATCCGCTTTTTCTTCTTTTCCTTCTTCCTCTTCCTCTCTTTCTTCCTCTGTCTTCTCTTCTTCTTTCTCTTCCTCTTTCTCTTCTTCTTTCTCTTTCTCTTTCTCTTTCTCTGTCTCTGTCTCTGTCTCTGCAACTTGATGTTCTGGAATAGTTGGAATAGATGCAGCAAATTGAGAAACCAGAGTAGAAATGGGTATAACATCCTCATCATCTTCATCTTCCAGGATGATTGCCCTTCTCTTCTTGGTAGAACTAACCACAAGTTCTTTCCCTTTCCTTTTGGCTGCTGATGAGTCTGGTCTGAGCTTGATAGGAGTCTTTTCCTTGAATTGCTCCAGCTTCTTGCTAAGCTCTTTCAGACGCATCTTGGTAATCATCCTCAACCCGATGACCATTTTATCAATAGTCTTCACTTTGTGAGAATATGAGGAGGTTGAATGTTTAGATGTCGAAGAGACGAGTAATGAGAGCAAAGCATAAGGAAGTTTTCCTTTGTCCTTTGCCATGCATCTGTACATGTGAAATATGATGGTATGTGGCAAAGAGAAGTTTAGACCAGTTTTGATGGCAAACATCAACTTAGCTTCAGAAATTGATACATCTGTCTTGGATGTCGATTTGGGTCTCAGACAGTTGATCACAATCTTGTGCAGCAAAGTATTTGTTGCATTCATTCTGGAGTAGGAGAGTCAATCTTCTGCAATTCTGTCCCTTGCTAGTTCAAGAGTAGCATGGCTTACAGACACACTGATTGATTGGAAAGCTCCTCTTTCTACACAAAGTATATCAGCTAAAATGTCCTTATCAACGACATACTCTTTATCCCTCATTTGAAAGAAAAGCTGTTTGCATCAATGGCGAGATTGGAGTAGAAATACGCCATTAATTCAGAATGTGCCATGTCACGCATGTATGTGCGGGCGATAAAGTTGCAGTTTTCAAATTTCTCTCGCAGATTTATGCTCAAAAGGTCCAGGAAAATCGAAATCCACAGTCCGTGGGTTCATCACCCCACGCTTCAGCAATTTTTCATACTTCTTTATGTGTCCGTCTGAGCGGAACAGTTCATCCTTCTTCCCTCGAAGGTTTGCAGCCACACCCATCCATGGTTTAAAGTGTATGAACATCTTTTCGTCATCATCCTTTCCCTCAGGCTGATTCATACTACCAAACCTAGGGTCACTAGGAAAATTTGCAAATGCTTTTGCAGCCGTTCCCTCAGGCACAACTCCAGACCTTTCCATGACAGTAAGAAAGTGCGTCTCGTTTCTATAACCCTTCTCTTTCAGAAATTCATCAATGAAAGTCATCGCAGAACCTCCTTCCTTTAATACAGAGTAGAGCCTATAAACAAAGGCAAGCTTAAGAGTTCTTACTGGTTCAATATCTTCAAAAACTGTTTCTGCATTTTGAGGACAAAAGTTCTTGAGGTCTAGTTGGGGAAGACCGCAGTTGGGATCGTTGAGGAGTTTGCTCAGAAGGAAAGTCGCTTTCTTCAGTCAGATCGAAGTGCGTAGGCCCCTCACTAGATCCTTGTGGTCCCCGTTTGCTATTCTGGATGACTTCCTTTGATACGACATTGTGCTTTCTTTGGAGAAGCTTTCTCACTTGTGTCGCAAGAAAGTTGAGAATTTTGAAACGAAGAAGTTTTGGAGAGAAAAAATACAGAGCAGTGAAAAGCTATTGATCTAGGGTTTCTGGGTAAAGTGAAAACAAAGGAGAAGAGGTGTATAAAAGATAACAAATACGGGGGAAAAACCAATCGTCGTATATTTTGGAAATCTTAAAATTTCCTTTTTGAAAAATAACGCCTTAATAAATCGATAACCACTCTTTTTAAATATAACCGCCTTAAAATAGACAGATAATCTTACCTTATCAATAAGACGGTTTCAGTAAATGAACTTACGGTCGTGTCGATTCGTATTCTCGGACTTTAACCTTTGAGTCGATGCTCGTCAGACTTTAGTTACTGAGTCTGAGCTTCAGCATTCTTCAAGAGATAAAATATTGAGTCTTGAGCAAATAGACTCAAACAAGCTTTTATCAAGTGGCTTTGTGAAGATGTACGCCAGTTGATTCTTTGAGTCTATGAACGTATCAAGACCTCTTTGTTCGAACATGATCTCTTATAAAGTGATGTCGAATCTCAATATGTTTTCCTCTTGAATGTAGGATAGGATTCTTTGTAAGATTGATTGCGCTGGTGTTGTCACATCTTATTTCGTGCAAGAGTCTTCAATGCCAAAGTCTTGCGGTTGTTGTTTTATCCACGGTATTTGAGAACAGCAACTTCAAAGGGCTATGTATCTTTGCTTCGGCCGTTGAAAGAGCCACAAGTACTTTGTTTCCTTGAAAACCAAGATACCGCCCCTGTTTCCAAGCAATTGACAGTACCGAAGTGCTTTTTCTTTCAACTCTACAACCTGCAAGATCTGCATCTCGAATAGCCAAGAAGTGTAAAGTCTCCTTCTCTAGGATACCATAGACCGATCTTAGCAGTAGTAGCAACATATTTAATAATACATTTAACAGCACTTAGATGAGATTCTCTAGGATCAGATTGAAACCTAGCACATATGCAAACACTAAATAATATGTCAGGTCTGGATGCAGTAAGATAAAGAAGTGAACCAATGATACTCCTGTATAACTTTTGGTCAATTTTCTTCCCTGCTTCATCTTTGTCTATCTTCAAGGAACTTGACATCGGTATGTCCGTCTTTTTGCAATTTTCCAGACCGAACTTTTAACAAGTTCTTTTGCATATTTCTCTTGATGAATGAATATTCCCTCCTTTAGTTGTTTGACTTGTAGACCAAGAAAAAAGGATAATTCACCCATCATGCTCATCTCGAATTCATCCTGCATAGACTTAGAAAATTTCTTGCACAGAGTCTCATTAGATGATCCGAATATGATGTCATCAACATAAATTTGAACAAGTAGAAAGCTTTTACCTTCCTTTTTAATGAACAAAGTAGTGTCTACCTTTCCTTTAGAAAAGCCATTATGAATTAAGAAATTACTTAGCCTTTCATACCAAGCTCGAGGAGCTTGTTTCAATCCATATAAAGCTTTTTCGATCGAACACGAGTTTGGTTTCTTTGAATCTTCAAATCCAGGAGGTTGTTCCATGTAGACTTCTTCTTGAATAAATCCATTCGGGGAAAGCGCTTTTGACATCTATTTGAAACAACCTGAAATTCTTATAGCAAGCAAAAACAAGTAGTAATCGATTGCTTCTAACCTTGCTCTTTGGAGCGTAAGTCTCATCATAGTCTATCCCTTCTTCTTGCGTGTATCCTTTAGCCACGAGTCTTGCTTTGTTTCTTGTTACTTTGCCCTTTTCGTCAACTTTGTTCTGAAAACCCATTTAGCTCCAATAACGATTTACCTTTTGGTTTGGGAGTCAATTCCCATACGTCATTAATACTGAATTGTCTCGAGCTCTTCTTGCATTGCTTCAATCCAGCTTTCATCGGCTAAAGCTTCTTCAATATTTTTGGGTTCTATTTCAGAAATAAAAGCAACAAAGCACTAGACTCTTCTCGCCTTTTGGATCTTGTACGAATTCCCTCATTAATGTTCCCAATAATGAGATCTTCATGATGACTAGACTTGTGCTTCCGATTCTTGTCGGTCCCGATAGATTGTTGATCTTCTACTTGAGTAGATTCTTCATCAGTAGCTTGTTGTACTGATTTCGATTTAGTAACTGCTTTAGTGGAGTTAGATCTATCAGTGTCTGGAGCAGATTCTGAATCTTCAATCTGTATCTGCTGAACTTGTGGAGAGTCTTGAAATTTGACATTCATTGATTCTTCCACATCGAGTCTTCTTGTTGAAAACTCGTAGGCCTTGCTTGTAGTTGAGTAACCAAGAAAAATCCTTCATCTCGATTTCTCTTGAAACTTACCAACACGATCATTAGCATTCTTTAGAATAAAGCATTTACAACCAAATACTTAAAAATAAGAAACTATTGGTTTCTTTCCTTTAAAAATTTCATAAAGGGTTTTATCAAGAATTGGCCTTAAAAACACTCGGTTTATAATATAGCAAGCGGTTGAAAAATTGACCTCGCCCAAAACCTTGAAGAAATTTGATTTCCAATTAAAAGTGTTGTTGCCATTTCTTGTAAAGACCTATTCTTCCTTTCCACAACCCCATTCTGTTCTAGTGTATATGGAGAGGAGAATTTGTGTTGAAAACCAAGTTCATCACAAAATTTAGCAAAGTCTTGATTTTCAAACTCACCTTCATGGTCTGTACGAATGCTTGAGATAGTGTGACCTTTCTCATTCTGCACCTTTTTAGCAAATTTTGAAAAGAGAGAGAAAGTCTCTGACTTACTTGTAAGAAAGTAGACCCAAGTGAATCGTGAATAGTCATCCACTATTACTGCAGACAGAACCTTTTACCACCAATGCTTTTCGTTACGGTAGGTCCAAACAAATCCATGTGCAAAAGCTACAATACATGATTAGTGGAAACTTTATTTATTGATTTGTAAGAGTTTCTCACCTGTTTACCCAGTACGCATGATGTACATAGATCAGACTTTGAATAATTCAGAATAGGCAATCCTCGAACAAGTTTCTTTGAAGAGATCTTGTTGATTTGCTTCATATTGATATGGTCTAGCTTTTTGTGCCATAGATTTGCTTCATCTTGTACTGATATTAAGCACTGTGATCTTTCTTGGTTTACATCTAGAAGATAGATATTTCCATGTCTTCGACCAGTAAAAGATTGAGTAAAGTCTTTACCGATTCCAGAGCACGTTTCTTCCTGAAAGTTGATCTTGAAACCAGAATCACACAACCGACTTATGCTAAGCAAGTTGTAGTTTAATCCTTCAACTAAGGAAACATTATTGATAGACAAACTTCCAATTTTCTTGTTCCGCGACCAGTAATCCTTCCTTTGTTGTTACCACCAAAAGAAACTTTTCCTCCATCTATCTCGGATAAGTCTTATGAAGTAGCTTGAGTCTCTGTCATATGTCTTAAGCAGCCACTATCAAGATACCATTTAATCTTCTTTTTGATAGTAACCTGCAATTAACAAGAATTCAAGCTCTTTTTGGTACCCATACCATCTTGGGTCCGAAGTGTTAGAACAATAGACGAGTCTTAGCCCAGCTCTTTTTAATGGTCTCCAAACCAAAGGACATTCTTTCTCAAAATGTTCTGAGCTTTTACACTTGGAACATTTCAAGGCATTTTCGCCAACAAGTTTTACAAAGACTTTCTGAAAATGATTCTTATAGACAGCTTTGGCTGGTCTCTGTCTGATTCTTTCCTTTACCTTTGGGAAATCAATTAGTGGAATAGTTTCAGAAGTCATACCAAGACCTAACTTGTCAAAATATGGTCTTTGTATCGAAAGAATCTTATCCAACTTTTCAGAATCATTTGAAAATCTTTTTGATATGTTAGTAATATCATTTTTCAAAAGATTATTTTCATTTGAAATACTGTCTGAGTTTTCTTTCACAACAGCAAAATCTTTTTCCAGTTTTTCAAACTTTTCTTTCATAAGTTTATCCTGTTACTTCAATGTAGAATTTTCCCTTTTCAATTCGGAGATCCTCTTAAGAGAGGTTTTCAGACTAAGACAAAGTTCATCAATATATTTAGAAACTTTAATAGGAATTTTCAAGTTACTAACCTCGAGTTCGCTGTGCGAGTACGTATGCGAATCAAGGTGAGTCGAGTCTGATTTTGCCATTAAACAGATATTGGCATAATCATCGTCACTTTCTTCACATTCGTATCACTCCAAGTCTCGCTTTGAGTGCCTTCCTTTTTCTCGTCTTTCCTTTTCTCTTCTTTAACGAGAGGACGGTTGGGTCGATGTGTCCCTTTTCTTGCATTCAAAGCAAGTCACTTCTTTGTTAGAATCATCTTCCTCTATCGACCTGTTTTGAAACCTTTGAGAATTCTGTTTCTTCCAATTGAATTTCCTTCCTTTTCTGTTCAACTTTCTGAATCTCTTTATCATGAGTGCCAGTTCTTCATCATCTAGATCTTCTTTAGAGTCTGTAGCATCAGAATAGTCATTAGACTTTAAGGCAATAGATTTCTTACCTTTTGAGTCTTCCTCTTCGTTGGTCTGTTCTACTTCATAGGATTGAAGAGTCCCAACCAATTCGTCTACAGAAAGTGGAGCAATCCTCTGTGTCTCTCTTATTGAGGTTTTTATATAATTCCAGTCTTTTGAGAGTCCTCGAAGGAGTTTGTTGACCTTCATATGTCCTGAGATTGGATGTCCCTGATATTCAAGACCATTCACAATTTCAGTCAAGCGACTAAACATGTCAGTTATTGATTCTCCTGATCTCATCTTAAAGACTTCATATTACCTATGAAGGAACTGATCGTGTGAAAGAAACGAGGATCAACTCAGTAGGGGATAAAGCACAATATAAAGAGTAAATAGCTTTGGCGTCAAGAGTTTGTCTCTTGGTGATTTCTTCTTGAGTCAGATGAGTAGAAACATCAGTTTCTTTTCCTCTCTCGATTACGATGCGCGCGGGAATGATTCCCATATCAACCACTTCCCATTCCAAAGGATCTTTTGATCTTAGGAATGCCTTCATTTATTTTTCCATATGCTGTAATCTTTTCCATCAAAGTATGGAGGTCTGGTATTGCTTTGACCTTCAACCAACCCTGTAGGCAACATACTAGCCATAGATCTTTTACTTAGAAGTAAAGACACTTCTTATAAACAAGTAAACCTGCTCTGATACCAATTGTTAGGACTAGAATTAGCACCTAGAGGGGGGTGAATAGGTGTTTAAAGCGATTTTAATAAATTAAACCGAATGAGATATAAGTAACATAAAACCAACAATTGCAGCAAATGAAAACAGTTAACGATATAAATGATTAAGGATAGAGAATCAAGACTCCAGATTTATAGTGGTTCGGCTTAGATCAAGCCTACGTCCACTCTCCCGCATGGACAGCCCTTCTAGCTGGATTTCACTAAGAATCAATAAGAGTAATTACAGTCTCACGCTCTTGAGTCCACAGTGTAGAAAACTCTACTACACTTCCTCAAGGTCTCACTACAATATGATCTCTCTTTTGATTACAAATATCGCTCAAAGAATGATATCGCAAAATAGAAAAAGGAGATTCAGACTTTGGAATTCTTCTATCTGCACCCTTCAACAACTAGAGCATCTCTCTTATATACTTCTTTATGCCTTCAATACCGTTGGCACCTTCCAAAGAAGTTCTTCCAATCAACCCGTTGGACAGAATCAATTAGAGATCTCGAGCTCTTTAAGGTAAGTGTTGATAGCCCATCAATCATGCTCGCCCATACAATCAGGATCTCGGTTTCCATAAGTAGATACTTCCAAATATAAGTTGTGAAATCTTTAGAGAATCTAAACATATTCCATATGAAAGTAAGATCGTTTAGTGCTGAATCCAGTAGAAAGATATCCACTAGTCGTTAGAATAAAGATCATATAAGATCGAGAATAAACGTCGTCCGGAAAAACCGCCCATGTGAGTAGACTTTGAAATATAAGTCTTGAGTCTTGCTAGCTTCAGACTTTGATCTTCAGACTTTGTCAATAGAGTATGTAAGTCTTCAGACTAGACTGATAAAAATGTTTTGTCAACTTCAAAATACTTTAAGAGATTTCATCAAACAGAATTCACTTGGTTTATGTAGCAAAACATTGAAGATACGTCAATACACAATAGGAAAATCAAAGTAGATGAATTGCCCGTGTGCAAACTCTCAACCAAAAATCAAAGGTGCTCGATTTGAAGAGGTTATAAGAGAGTCAGTCAGTCATCTTTCAGTCTAGATGTAGAAAAATCGAATTGATGCTAAAACTTCATACATTTGAGCATCAACTTCATGTAGACATGAAGTTTAACCCACTATTTGTTCTTGGGCTTGGAAAAAAATCATATCCCTTATAAGCGAGGTCCACAATGCCTTCTATTGGAGGATTGGAGATGGCCTCTCTACCTCTTTATGATTTGACAACTGGCACCCTAGGAGCCCCTTGAACTCAATTTTTTCAGACTCGTTCATATACAGTTTGGGGCTTTCTAGGCAGGCAACATTGACCGATCTCTTCTCTGATGCTGGGCAACCTCTCAAGTTGGTGCTTGAGTCTTGGGATCACCCCCTTGCATTCGAAACACGTTACTTCTTTGTTGTTCTCTCTTTGTTGTTCTCATTATCCTCAGTTGGTCTCTTTTGAAAACTTTGCGTGTTCTGCCTTTTCCAGTTGAATCTTCTTCCCTTTTTATTTAACTTTCTGAACTTCCTAATCATGAGTGCTAGCTCTTCATCGTCCATGTCATCTTCGAATCGTATCATCGAATCATCGTTAGATTTTAAAGCAATTGACTTCTTACCTTTAGGATCTTCTTCTTCATTGATATGCTCTACTTCATATGATTGAAGTGTGCCAACAAGTTCATCTACTGAAAGAGGCGCGATCCTATGGGTTTCTCTAATTGATGTCTTCACGTGATTCCATTCTTTGGAGAGTCCATGCAGCAATTTATTGACCTTCATTGATCCTGAGATTGGTTGACCTTGGTATGCCAGGCCGTTTACAATCTCTGTGAAGCAACTAAACATATCAGTGATGGATTCTCCAGGCTTCATCTTGAAGGCTTCATATTGTCCGAGTAGAATACTGATTTTTGTTTCCTTTACTCGATCAGTTCCTTCATAGGTAACATGCAACTTGTCCCAGACTTCTTTCGCTATTTCACAGGAAGAAATTCAATTATACTCAGTAGGAGATAAAGCACAATATAAAGAGTAGATAGCTTTAGCATCAAGAGCTTGTCTCTTGGTTAATTATTCTTGTGTCATTTCTCCAGCCTCTACAACTTCCTTTCCTCTTTCTGAGGTTGATATATCTTTGGGATTGATCCTTTTTTCTACCACATCCCATTCTAGGGGATCTTTCGATCTCAGGAATGCCTTCATTTTGTTTTTCCAAACATTGTACTATTTCCCATCAAAGTAAGGAGGTTTGGTGTTGCTTTGGCCTTCAACAAACCTAGAGCCAAAGTACTAGCCATGGATCTTTAGCTTAAGAAGTAAAACACTTTTGTAAAATAAGCACACGAGCTCTGATACCAATTGATATGGCTAGTAATAACACCTAGAGGGGGGTGAATAGGTGTATACAAAAATTCTTGCAATATTTAAAAGTAATAAGTGTTTCTAGAAACTAATAAATTCAAACTTTAGCAGTTAGACAAAACTACAAAATAAAGGAGATGAGGGAAGAGAATAAGAACACAAGATTTATAGTGGTTCGGCTTAGATCAAGCCTACGTCCACTCTCCCGCGTTGACAACTTACAGGCTGGATTTCACTAAGAACCAAAAGAGATTTAATCTCGACTTCGCAGTGAATAACCTCTACTAGTTCTTCACAAAGTCTTACTAAGTGTTTCTCTCTTCTGTATACAATTTTGAGCTCAGCAAATGAATTAGCAAGGAACTAGGAAGTTTCAGACTTTGAAATTTCTCTTTCACACACCTTCAAACAACTGGCGAGTTCTCCTTATATACTCCTTCATGTCTTCACAACCGTTGGCACTTTCTAAAGGAATTCTTCCAATCTACCCATTGGACAAAATCAATTAAGGTGATCTTGAGTCGTGAGATGAGCTGTGATGAAAGCCCGTCAATCATATTCACCCATACAATCAAGATCTTAGTTCCATAAGTAGAACATTCCAAGTTTACTTCGCCTTTCAAAAGATCTTCAAATCGGAATTGATTCCGATGAAGATAATCAATCAAATAGATGCTATATCCAGCCTTAAGGTCATCCATAAACCTTTTGAATCGAATCCTTGAAGATAAACCCGCATTTGGATAAGTCTTCATTCTTCAGTAGCATTCGGTCCGGAATCTATCAATGAGGACAGACTTTGAAACTAAAATTTGCAGGTCTTCAGACTTTGACACTTCAGTTTGGAAGTCTTCAGACTAGACTTTGGAAAGGTTTTGTCTACTTCAAATAGTAAAGGAGTTTTCTCCAACAGAATCTATTATAATAGGCTACGTTTGGTTGTTTGAATTTCTAATCAAGATAGGATTGAATATAATAAAATATAAAATCCAGAGAATTTTGTTATATCATATCCACTGTTTGGTGATTATAATAATAAAACTCGATATATTCACATCATATTATATATATATATATTGTTTGGTATAAATATCTATATGAATCACAAATTTTATGAACATAGATGGTTAAAAACTCTCACGACATGCTTGTCTATAGAAAATTGTAATCATATACATAAAATACTAAAACACCTAAAATATGTAGTAAATATATATTTATATATTGAATTTATATTATAAGATGGAATTAAATTCGAATTTATAAATAAAAATAAGATTAAATTGAAAAACTAAATTTTTATTTTTTGTTATTTTGAATTTCTTATGTTAGAATTCAGCTATTATTTATATTGAAATATAATTTTAATTTGTTAATTTAAGAAATTTGTTATTTGAGAAAAAAATTTATTATTATGGATATTAGAAATCATATCCGTCATTATCCTATCTCTCATATGCGATAATTTTATACGGTTTATATTTCCCTTATATCCAATTTTATCCTATCTTAAGTGGACACCAAATGCAAAATATGATAAATTTTATCATATCTTGAATTTTATCTTGACAACCAAACACAGCCTAGAGGAATAGCTATGATCATCACCTTTCACCTTTGGATTGGAGTTCGAACTGAAAAGGCAAGAAGTCTCATTAAAATTGCATGACATTTTTTATGCTATGATCTGCAGTACATCCCCTTTCCAGTTTGACAGAATGTTTTTCTTTTAATAGATTTACTTCTTACCCAAAAAAAAAAAAAAAAAACCTAATAAATACGCAGTGTCGGTAAATCTTATTTAATATGAAAGTTCCTATGTTTTGGCAGATTACTTCAAATTATTACGAGTATGCTTGAAATGAATAAAGCTATATTATTATTCTCGAATGACTGAATTTCTAGTGACACGCTACAGCTCATCTCAACAAGGGGCATTACCCTTCTATTTGAAAATATTAAAACCAAATAATAATAATAATAATAATAATAATAATAATAATAATAATAATAATAATAATAATAATAATAATGTTGAATCACCCCATGCATGTAAAAGACTTTTAAATGTCAAAGTAATTTGCACGCTTGGGATGCAGATGCAATTTGTTAATTCACAAGTGACTCGCTCAATTGATGATCTCTCTTCAATAGTCACAATCCACAAAATTCCTCAAATGGGTCTGTTTATTAATTTCCTTAGAAGCAATACACTCAAAGAGTCTTATTTTATACACACACACACACACATTGTGTGCTAGAACATTGTACCGTACAACTTTAAGATGCTTAATCATAATTAAGTATAAAACGTTGTTGGATATGATGGTTTTCATTTAACAACGATTTTGTTATGCATCCATTTCACGCGACGCTTTCACCGGCAACAGAGTGAGAGGTACTTTCTTGAACACGGCTAGTCGAGCCCCTTCTTCCATGCTCACGTCTCCCTCGGTCATTCCCTCTGGCAATTCCCAATCGAAGGAGTGCAAGACATTGGCAAGCGCCAGCTCGATCGTTGCCATGGCCATTGACATCCCAGGGCATCCCCTCCGCCCCGCCCCAAATGGTAACAACTCGAAATGATTCCCCTTATAATCAATTGGACTTTCCTCGAACCTCTCCGGCACGAACTCCTCCGGGCGCTCCCACAGGCCTGGGTCCCGCCCGATGCCCCATACATTCACCAGGACGCGACTCTTTAGGTCGACATCGTAGCCAAATAGCTTGAAATGGTCCATGGTTTCCCTTGGAAGGAGTAGTTCACCTGGAGGGTGTAGCCTCATCACTTCTTTGAGTACTAACTTGAGATATTTGAGTTTGCTAAGGTCATCTTCTACGACTCATTTCTTGTTTCCCACGCAACTCCGGATCTCTTCTTGAGCTTTTCGCATCGACCTTGGGTTCCTGACGAGCTCGGCCATTGTCCAGTCCATGACGACTGCACCAGTGTCTACTCCCCCTAGAAATATATCCTAATAACGACCATGAAGTCGTGATTCACAAAAAAAGACATGGATCAATTTTTGCCATGATATCATTTATACCCGAGAAGGACTGTGTATTCATTTAAGGAGTTCTTAAATTATATCCTGCAATATATAGAACCTTCAATTTTGCTTCTCGATTGTGTATATGATCTACATTAGGTAATACGTAGAGATTGTATGATGTACCATCAAGATGGCCTTGATATTTTCTTCCTTCAGCCGTACCCCGCGATCTCAGTCTCATCTTTCTCCATCTTCAGCAGCAAATCGACAATGTCTACCTCTTCCTCGTTGCTCTTATTTGCATTCCGATGCTCTTCCATCACCTTCTGATAGAAAATGTCCAAATTGTGAAAGCTCTTCTCCAACCTCGAATGGAGACCTGTGAACCTGTCCACAATCCAGCCGAATCGAGGGAAATAATCAGATGCCGAGAAGCTTCCCAACATCGCCACTGCCTCGTGAATCATATGCATGAACCTTCCGTTTTTGAACTCCATCCCGTGAAATGCCTTCCCAAACGCAATTCTGCATGCAAGGTGTGCAAACAAGTCAGAGTTTCTAGTGAGCGCTTCATGCTTCGCTCTCAGGCTTGACAAGCTTCGGTTTGGAGCAGTGACTTGAATCAAAGCTGAAGTTGATAATAGCCAAATAATCGGCTAGCTTGTAACACTGATCGAATCTAATTAAACATAGTCAAGTTTGAACGTAGAACTCATCATCAAGTTAGAGCTTGAGTTTAAAGAACGGGGCTCAATATATTGTCGAACCCTGAAGAATTTGAGTAGTGACTAAAGATGGCAAAATGCGTTAAAGAGCCAACTTTTTATTCAAATTTAGTGGGTTGAGTTTATATGCGGGTTAGTTAAAAGTTAAAAGACAGTTTGTTATGAATTCAGAGTAATAAAGCCCGACTAGATATGAATTTTACGAATTTACAATATATTCATTTTCAACCAATTTCTAGCACTTAGGCGATTGCTCGGCATCAAACAAGTTGTCCATGCTTTTCACCATGGCCATATCTCCTACTTCCTTGTGATGAGTGATGAGAGACATAGATATATAAATTGTCGACACATGCCTCTCTTTCTACGTTAAAATTTATCAATCCATTTTCTTTCATTAATTGGCTGTTTATATGGTCGCGTGATCATTACTTAATACACATGAAAAGTTATTGAGTCGATATATGCCCTACCTAACGATGAATCAACATAATTAAATGGATGACTTAGTCGACTGGACTCCTCAACTACACTACTATGCCCTACCTGCAAGTGAAATTAGCCATCAGAGCCATGAACTTCTCGCTCATATTAATCGGAGTTCCACTCTCTGTTGATTTTGCGATCGACTCGATCATAGATCCCACCTCCTCTTCCCTGATGTATCGGAAGGAGTGGACTCGCTTTGCACTAAACAACTCGAGCACACACAACTTCCTTACCTCCCTCCAGTAATCGCCATACTCCACGAAGGCCATATCGAGGGAGTCATAGGTGAGGCGTCCTGTGCCGACCAGCCATGGGTGACTGCAACAATCGAGGTCATGGGTCTTGAGGACCTCCCTAGCGGCTTCAGGGGAGGACGTTACGATGGTAGGGACACTGCCGAGGCGGATGAGCATGACGGGGCCGTACCGTCTAGAGAGTTTCCACAGAGACTGATGAGGCAAATGGCCGAGCTGGTGGAGGTTGCCTATGATGGGGAGTGGTGGAGGCCCTGGAGGGAGGTTCTTCTTTTTGTTATTGAAGTTTTTCACTGAGAAGAGGAAAAGGAGGAGAGGAAGGGAAAGAGCAAGCCACGTGAAGAGGATGTGAAGAGCCATTGTCAGGATGGTTATGTGCAGTAAGAATACTTAAAATGTTGAGTTAATTTGGCGTGGTTGAGTAGTGTTATATACAAAATGGATGCTGACGAATCAACTCTTGGAATTGGTACGTAGACTTTTCTGATCTGTCTGTAGTGACGATTTTTCTCTGATTATCCACAGACAAAAATGGTGGACGAATCCATGATAATCACTGCTTGCATAATATGACCGATTCATAAGATGTTGATGTTCAAGATGATATTGATTCTTAATTGGAATCTACAGCTTCATCCTAACGATTTTCAAGATGTTTCAACATTATTAGCTAGCAAGGGGCCTCAGAAAGTAAAGGACGTGTGTTTGACATGCTTGACTTCTCCAATTATAAAGGAAACTTAAAAACATCTACCATCTTCAATTTTGTTAAGAAAATTCCAATAAAGCACATTGCTTTGCCGTGATATTCAGGATAACAAGAAATTGTCAATGGACAAAGGAGATTATTGAAAGAGTCAACATATTTCTCATCTTGTCTGATTTGACCGATCTATTCTAATGGATGGATAATTTTCTCAACATGAAACAATTTACATTCATGCTACTCCAACTTGATTCGCGTCATATACAGGCTTGAGTTTGGCTTTGTATACCTTGCATTATTAAAAACAATTTTGTACACGCATTGAATTCGTGAAACTAGATATTGTACCGCGGTTCTCATTCATCGAATTTCTCAAATGATTTCTTTTCATGCATGGCCTTATGAAAAGTCTTGCTTTGAACTCAATGGAAAAAGGCCGAGAATTTTCATTAGATTACTTTCTTCTCGATAAGTAATCAGTAGTCTGAATCGATTTCGACCTCCGCTTCTCTTGAATAATTAAGGCTCGGAATACAACTTCATTTAAGAAATTCGACCCGGAGCTTGGTCAAGCTTGATTTTTCAAGTTCAAGCTCTGAATGGATTAATCGATAGATTCCCTTGAAACTTGAATCAACCTCGAATAATTTTTGAACAAACTATCATTCATAAATTAGTAAATTTTATATATTTATTCATATTTGTGAAGTTATATGCGTGAATGACATGTACAAAAGTATAACTACTCGATTAAGCTGGGAACGACTCGAATAAGAAATTTTGAAGCTTGAGTTCAGCTCAATTTAATTTGAAAGTTTAAAAATAGAGTCGAGTTCAAGTTATCTAGGAATTGAATTTGAGTAAATCATGGGTAGCTTACGATCCAAATATATAATACTTTTGCAAAAATAAAAAATAAAGATATAAATATATTTAATTAAGAAAGCATGAAACACAAAAGCATTAGAAATTTTATCTATTGAAAAAAATTAGGCACGTGATTTAGATTAATACAATTACGACTGCATTCTGGCAGCTTTTGAAATGAAAGCCCAATCCATGGAACCAACTTTTTCCTTTTCAATTAAAGAGCTTATTGTCGTTTCTAGATATTTTGCTGAAAACACAGGCTTAAAATAGTAGAAACATCAATCCGATACAACTCTAAATGAGTTTCCACCATTATAGAGATCATAAAATAAAAAGAATTTAAATGGAACTCTGTTGATATTTACATAGACCAAAAGGGTAACAAGGTAATAAAAAGGACAGCATTTTTTTTCATTTAGATAATGGATTACAATGAAAAGAATTTCTACAATATGGGCAAGAGTATAATTATGAGAATTTGTAAATAGTACTAAAGGATTAATTGAACAAATTGAAAGTTTAGAAACTAGATTCCACATTTCACATCAGTGGAGGGACTAATCAACACATTCAACGGTAGTTGAGGGACTTGTGATGACTTTTTCCTTTGTTTAATCGAACAAAAGGATTACATTGAACATTTAAAGATAGTTCAAGTACAACTTTGAAAGAATTAAAAGCTTAAGGATAACATTATATATTATGTCAAAGTTTAAGTATCATAAGTGTCAAATCTGGATAAGTTATTAAACAAATGCAAAACATACTTTTATATTATTGATACCTAAATTTCAATGACCTATACAATCCATCCATTACATAAGAAAAATTAGGATCAAATTTGACCCCTAAACAAAATTATTATTATTGCATTGCATTTAGACATTTTAAATTTCATTGGCTCAGTGGTGGATTGCATGGCTGAATTTCATGGCAAAAGAACCTTTCAAGTGCCATAACTTACGAAAAGTACACTTAAGTGCCAAAATCGGAGAAAATGGATCACTTGAGTGCCAATCCGGCCAAAGTCCGGCCAAAATGCCGAAGTGGCATTTTTCCGGTTAACCGAGTGCAAAACGACACCATTTTGCACGCTGACGTGGCCGAATAATGCAAAAACGGCGTCGTTTTGGGCTAACGTGGTAAAAAAATAATATAAAAATTAATTAAATAATAATTTTAAAATTAAATTTAATTAAAATCTTAAAAATAATCATTTTAAAATTAAAGTTAGTTAAAATATTTAAAAATAATAATTTTAAAATTTAAAAAATTTTAAAAAATTTAAAAAAAAAAAAAGAAAAGAAAGGGGGGTGGCTAAGGGGAGAATTGAATAGTATAACATAGGAAGATCTTTTATCCATACCGAATCCAAAATTGGATTCCCGATCCAACCCCTTTACTTTTCTTTTTATTTGAATTTATCCTTCTTTTTCATTCTTGATTTTAAAATTATTATTTTTTTAAGATTTTATCTAAATTTAATTTTAAAATTATTTTTTTAATATTTTAACTAAATTTAATTTAATTAATTTTATATTATTTTTTACCACGTAAGCCCAAAACGACGCCGTTTTTGCATTATTTGGCCACGTCAGTGTGCAAAACGATGTCGTTTTGCCCTCGCTTCGCCGGAAAAATGCCATGTTGGCGTTTTGGCTGGACTTTGATCGGAGTGGCACTTAAGTGATCCGTTTTTCTTCGAATGTGGCACTTAAGTGTACCTTTTGTAAATTATGGCACTTAAGTGTCCCTTTGTGTCAAGTTATGGCACTTCAGGGGTCCTTCTACCCTGAATTTCATTGATGCCCTGTGCATGGCGTCCAAAGTTTGAAAAGTAAAGCATCCAAAGCAAAGAATTTCAGCAAAGGGCAGGCTGTGATATTGGCTCTTGGCAAGATTATGGGACGAAGCGAAAAGGAAATTAGGGGCTGATTATGTACGATTCTTAGCAAGAAAAGTGGCCGCGTGACTGGGGCAATCGGAAATTAATGAGAAAATCTGGCCGGGAGATTGTGGAGTTGATGGGTGAACTTGAGAAAGGAGTAATAAATGGATTCGCAGCAATATGGAAAGAATATACACCCGCTCGGCCAAAATTTGAGCGTGGAAATACAAAAGGGAAAATCGAATAAGGCGAGAGGGGATTTGACAATATATTTGATAAGAAAATTAAATAGAAATGATGGCAAGAAGAGGGGAAATTTCTGGGATTTGAAGGAAGTTTTTGCATTATAGAAGGGGGATTATCGTCTTCAAGTGGCACCTCACAATAGAAAGAGAGCAAAATACGTAAGATACAAGGGAGTTTTCCTCTGTCGTTGCGTTGTCCCACCTCCTTTTCCTCGGCGATTCGCAGCAAGTTCCTTTATTCCAGTGAGCTTCTCACAAGCCCGATTGCGTCGTTGTTGCTTTTCGTTGCTGCTGCGTCGCTGCTGTTTGTCACTGCTCCCTGCTATTCCCTGCTGCTGCATCCCCTCTGCTGCTGCTCGCTGCTATTTGCTGTTGTTCGTCGCTGCTTGCTGCTGCTTGCTGTTGTCCACTGCTGTACGCTGCTGTTTGCTGCTGCTGCATCTCTGTTTTTGCTCACCACGTTAATGTGCCTCCATTTCACATCGACTTCTCGTGGTTAACTCTAATCAAGGTAAGAATGAGGTTTGTTTATTTCTGATAAATAATTTTAATTACATGTTATTAGTTAATGACACATTAGCTTATCGTGTTGTGATTGTTTCTTGCCTTGATCAAGGCATATCAGATTCTGGGACCTTAATGCCATAAGGTAGGACCCTACTATTATCTTGCCTGACTTGCAGTGATTGATGGGCTGGAAAAAGCATGTTATTAATTATATGAGGTATTCTAAAGACAACTTGTATTTCAAGGCATCATAATATTATCAATCGGCATCACACGTCCCATGCATATTTAAAGTTTAGGACGCATCCCTAATTTGTTATTTAGGGCAATTCATGTTAATTTTAAAATGCATATAGATTTAAGGTAATTCATTTAAGGTAATTCATGATTTTTATTAAACAAAAACTAAAAAGAAAACGCCAATAGAATCATATAGACTGCATGTAGGTTTAAAGTCAATTAGTCTCATAGCATCCATATCATATAATGCACGTCATTTAGAATTAATTCTTAGTAATCACATAATGTAGATAGTTTTAACTATTCATAGCATTTCATGCATAATCTGCATTGCATATAGTTCAATAAAAATGGATATTCCACTAGGCCACATTAGAACCTTGAAATTCAATCTACTTTTCTTTTAAAATATAAAAATACAGAAAAAAAAAAAAAGCATTTCATATAACTTGCATCATTGGACTAATCCATGTTTAATTCTATCTCATGTTATAGTATTCCTGACATGTCATGTCATTAGCTATTGGAATTAATTTCATAGTATTGCTTGTAGTTTGATGATAGCACAGCAAGCATGACATTTAGGACTTCAAGTTAGTTCTTTAATGCATCTTAGATTAGTGCATATAATCATAGCATTAGTTGAGTCGTGTCCATATTGCATTTAGGGAGTTCATTTCATAAACAAGAAAACACAAAAAGAATCATTTGACATTACATCTTAGTTATCTCACGTAGCTGAAGTCATGCGTTAGTCATATTCATCAAGATTCATTGATAAAATGCATTTGTCATTGCATGTATGTTACCAAAGTCTAAGTTTAAAGAACCCTATCTAAATGGATGTCGAATAAGGATGCATTTCTACTTGCTCATGTATCTCGTGTTTTTAATCTTTCCAGTAATTTTTTACTATTTTGATTACTGAATGTTTCATTATTGCTTGCTAGTAAGCTTTTTGTCACACCCCGATCCTCGAACACATACTCATCCCTCACCTGGTCAATTAATAGCGACGTCCTAGGACGCATCACCGACCCATTCATTTTAATACGCGCATGCGGAAGCATATAATAAATCCCTAGACAATAAAACAATGGGATAGAGAAATAGGGCTATAATTTTTCACAACTGAAAACCATAACCACACTTTATACACGACAAACCATATAGTATATATCATCATACTATTTACAGAAGTCTGATCTATCATACATCAATCCACTTCTTAAGGTTTGCAAAATAGGATAAGGTCTCAGTCCTCATCTGGGTCGTACTCGGGATCATCCTGATCCTCCTCTGATTCTTCTTCACTGAGCTCATTTTCTTCCAGCTCATCTTCTTCTTCTTCTTCTTCTTCAGGTTCGTCCTCGGCTTTAGTTGCCGGTTCATCTATAGACTCCTTCTCCATAGGCTCACCCTCCTCTTGCTCCACAATCTCACCGTCCTCTCCATTCCAATTGTCATCGTCAACTGAATACATAGGAGTACAAGCTTTGTCCTCAAGTTTAGGGTCCTTAACATCTACTATTGACCAATCCTTATGATCCGAAGCACCCTCTCCAAACACCTACTCTAGTATGTAGTGAGGTACGTCACCCTCCGGAATAGAACCTTCTCTTCGCCCATCAAAGTATTCACGGTACCACAACCGATACTCATGGGGCCTTAGGTCCTCTGTACCCATGTCAACCTAGACAGTCAACTTAATTAGTACATACTATAATCCTTCTGAGTGAGGGTGTATGTAGAAGTGGTAATGCATGGCAAGATGAGGAGGTGAAGGTGCTACCATCTACGGGCCTGAAATGGTTATTTAAAAACTAGTGAGACAACGTCTTAGCGAGTTCTACCCCCTAAAACCCGATTAGTAAACCAATACACTTGAGCTGGTTATGCACACACGAGTCAGAGGACTTACCTTGGCCTCAGATTCCACCTGCATATTAGCACAGTTCAATAGGCACCCAAACCATCACATCACAGATCGATGTCTCGATCAATCGACTTAGTCGATTACATGTCATCACGACCTTCCCCTGGTAGGTACATTCAATACTATCTATAAGTCCGACCATAGTCTAGGACTGCTCACTCTAAGCTGATATATAGATAGTATAGCTCGCACTAAGCTAATAAATAGTGTACTGCTCTCACTAAGCTGACATATCGCCCGTAGGCTGATATAGTACACTAATAATGCTCTCTCTAAACTGATCATATTGCTCTCGCTAAGCCGATTGGGTATCGCTCTCGCTAAGCTGACATATCGCTCGTAGGCTGATATAGTATACCGATATATTGCTCTCGCTAAGCTGATATATCGCCCATAGGCTAATATAGTATACCATCCTGACCATTCAATGAATTTCTTCTTTTTATCATTCTCGATAAAATAGCCATGTGTGAGGACACGGTCGGCTTTAGCCAAAATATCATAATTTCACCTTTTTGAACATCCCACTAGTTTCAACAGCCCATTACATATTTTTGGCGCTATAAACTGACGCCCGGTAATTTTCTCTTAATTACCAAAATTACTCAATTTAGGAATAAAATCCTAAAACATAATTAAATCAATTCAGCACGAATTACAGCTCAAATAAATAAATGGACTGCACCACGACAATCAGTATGAAATCCCGGTCGTCGACCATCCCGATCTAATTTTCGGAAAATAATTAATTAATTAAATAATTTCGAAAAAATAATTAAATAAATACTAAAAATCCAAATTATGCCCGTATCACCTGATTGGAAGCTAAGACGGACCTGGAAAATTATTGAGACCCGTTCAATAAATAATATAGCATGTCTACTTGCTAATGTCTATGTCTAACCACCTAACATGCACTGTTAAGTCACTAATTTAATTAATCTAATCTAATGTAACCACCTAATTGCACTTAATTAACACTAACCCCTAAGCATAATTAGCAAACTAAGCAAGGTTTAGTGAGTTAAAGTCACCCGTTTAACAATTCGTTCAGATCAAAACGTCGGGAACGTCGCGGGGGACGTTTTTCTCCAAAGTAGGCCTAGGGTCCAGGGCTCGGAAACACCTCAAATCGAGCCTCAAAGGTGCTGAAATACCCACTTTTCTTCTTGCTGTTCTTGGCTGGAAATGAGTGGAAAACAGCTTAGTTTAGGCCGGACTTGCTCGGGAAAGATAGAATAGGCCAAACCGGGCCTAAAGGTGGACTTACGGGGGTCAAACGAGCTCGGGACAGCCCCGGGTGGGCTGCGATAGACCCGGAATAGTAGCTGGACAGCGAGAGGGAGGCGGCAAGGTGCGGCATGCGCGTGAGGCAGTCCTTGCTCCAATGCGACGGCGAGCTGCTCCTTCCTTCGATGGCTACTAGTCACACAAGATGGAGGAAAGAGAGAGAGTTTGGCTAGTTGGGGGTGAGAGAGAGAGAGTGGATAGAGATGAGGGAGAGATGGGGGGCCACGTGCCAAACTTTTCCACCAAGTTGTCTCCCTAGAGCTTGCTCTCCAAGCCGAGATCCATGGCTGCAATTGAGCCACAATTACACTCCTCACAAGATCTCAAAAGGTCCAAAATAGCTAGGAGGAAAGGGGGCTACGAATTTGGCTCAATCTCCCCTCAATTGGACACCATTCCTCACTTGATTCAATCTCATTTGGCCTTTAAAAATTCAATTGACATCTCAATGCATTCATTGATAATTTTCCTCACCTAAGAATCCATCTTGCTTCCCAATTTTGCAACCAAAATAATCCTCGACCTTTTTCTGTTAAAAAATGACCCGGCGATGACTTTTTCCCAAAAAGTGTCGGGTGTCAGAAAAATCTTCTGAGACTGAGTCGACACTCATAGAATTTATTGTGACATGACATAAACTTCAATTTCTGAAATCGGACTTGAATTGGCGGTTAATTTTCATTTGGTGCATTTTTAGCATGACCTAGGCTACTTGGTAACTTTCAGGAATTTTTAATGCAATTGACCCATGGTCGATTTTCTTCGAGCCACTATGAACCCACTCGACTCATTGGTGACTTTCAGTTGTCGTGAAAATCTCGAGGATTCAAATACGGACACAGGGTCCCAAAACAATAGGAAAATCAGTCTAGTGCCAATCAATGAGAATTTCTAATTTAGTGGTGTCACGCACGATTAGCCACACATCTTAGTCGAACCAGCCTATCTCTGATTTCGAATCGATTTTATATTGTGCCGTATTGGCCTCTAAAGATGAGCATGGTCGAGAAGCCAATTCCTGTTCGAATTCTCAAGTCTATTTGCCTTAAAATCCTTAATGGCTTCCCCAAGTAGTCTAGTTATCTCGAGAGTGATCAACTCTAAGAACAGCCCTATAGGCGCGTTAATGAAATGCCCGATTTATTCAGCAAAAGACATGGTTGAAAATCTGGGATGTCACACTTTCATTTTTAGTCAGTTGCTTAGTGCATTGTGTCGGAACTTACTATGCTACATGTGCTTCACGAGTGTTATATTACTTTCATAAGGGTTACCTACGCTAAACGATTGTTTGAGATATCACTTTGGTGGTTGCCAATGAAAATTTAATGCTATGCAATCGAAAGTTTTTTTTTTTTTTTTGCACCGAGAGTTGTAAGTCCTAATTAATTATGAAGGTTTTCAAGTAGATTGGTGCATGAGAATGATATTTTTATGATGATAATATCGATATTATTTCAAGAGCACTACATAAGGGCATATATGTCCTTTATAATGATATTCATCGAACAATTGATAGGATAAGATATAAAAACATCAAACTATAAATCCGTAGTTCACAAAACAGTAAATATGATATGACAAAATTTCTAGATTTCTTATCCTACTTTATTCAAACCTTTTCTAGCTAGAAATCTGGACGACCAAATGCAATTTTATATCCAATTATGTTAGAGCAATTAGCTAATTGCGTTGGGTTTGGGTGATTTTCCATTATATCACAATAATGTATATACAGGACATGAGGCTCCTGAAAGTATGTTGACACCTAAAAATAGCCCCACAAGCATGTGCAAGGCACTAGGGACAAAAAGCTCTAAAGCTGCCATCGTAACCATATATGGGTTATAATCCACATTGGCCCAACCCATAAATATCTATATGAGACAAGATAATTAAGGATTTTGAGAAATTTTGAGCTGAATTTCGATAGATAAACACATGTAATATCATGATGAAGCAGCGGAACATCACATGTTGAAGCCAAAGATTAATGATGAAGATACAGCCTTGGCAGTAAAAATAGGCGGGAACAATTAAAAAGGCACCAAACTCGAAAGAGGAGCGTTTAATACTCGTTGGACAAGTCATGACACTATTATCGAACAAGTATGGATAAGGCAGTTCAGCATGAAATGTGGAGGGCCTCTTGAGGAGAAAGTAACCGACTAATTGACAGTTACCAAGTTGGCTTATAAATATCACAAGCTATCCATGTCACGCCCCGATCCTTCGAGCGCGTGCCCATCCCTCTATGGTCGATTAAATAGCGACATCCCCGGACGCATCGCCGACCCATTCATTTTAATGTACATGCGGAAGCGAATAATTAATCCCCTGACAACAACACCATTGGACAGAAAAGTAGGGCCACAAGTTATAACCAAAACAAGCATTTTATAAACACTTCAAGTTTATACACAATACTAGGCTATTTACAAAAGATTAGCTCAATAAAAAGGGAACTGTCCTATGATCCACTAGTCAGACATGTTCGCCGATTCTTCGATCTCCTCCTCATCAATCTCCGAAGCTTCGGGTCCTCCTCAACTGCCATCTAAGGAACTGAAAATGATATCCCACAATGGGGTGAGACGACGTCTCAGCAAGTTCACACCTTAAGACCCGACTAGGAAGAAAATACGCACCTAGGGCTGCCTAAGCACAAACACGAGTCAGAGGACCTACATTTACCTCAGTTCCTTCCTACAAGTCAATATAATTCAAACAACCATCCAATCATTTCAACCAATCAGATTGAACCATCGATCAATCGACTCAGTCGATTCCATGTCATCAAGACCATCTCCCGGTCATCTCAATCAATCACTCATTCCACTATTAATCACGGCCCCATGGGCACGGCCTACTAAATGTTCAGCGGTAATTCATAGCCCAATGGGCACAACCTATTCCAAGTTCGACGGTAATTCACGGCCCTATAGGCACAGCCTGCTTCAGCGGTAATTCACGACCTTATAGGCACAGCCTGTTTCGGCAGTTAATCACAGCCCAATGGGCATAGCCATACTTCGGTGATTAATCACAACCCAATAGGCACGGCCATACTTCGACAATTTTCTTGACTCATCCCATATCGTCACACATAACATATGTCACTTCATCTTTCAATAGTCATCTTACTACGACTATAAACCATCACACGAGTATCCACTCACAGCTAAGGACATCGTGCTTCCCGCTTGAACTCCTCACTTAAAATAATGTCCTGGCCTATTTTCTTCGTGTTAAAATACTCGATAAAAATAATCGTGTGTAGGTACATAGTCGACCTTAACCAAAATACAATATTTTCCCTTTTTAAAAATTCCACTAAATCCAACGGTCTAAAAACACATTTTTGGCGTTGTAAACCGACACCCGGTAATTTCCAATTAATTATTGAAATTAAACAATTTTTGGGATAAATCTCCAAAATCACACTTAATTAAGACAAATTAGCACTCAATTAAATAATCCAACCACACCATTGCAATCAACACAAAATTCCGGTCACCGGCTATTCCGGTCTAATTTTTGGAAAATAATAATTAATTAAATAATTACGAAAAATAATTAATAAATGCCAATAATGCACACTAAGGCCGGAAAAGCCTAATTAAAAGCCGAGACGGGCCCAGAGAATTTCTGAACCACTCTAGATAAATACTAGAGCTTGTCTAGGCTCTAATTACACTACTCTAACCACCTAACATGTAAATACGATCAATTAATTCACTAATATATTCTAACTATCCACCTAATCCATATTTAACTTAAACTAATCAACATTTAAGTATAATTAAATTTCCTAAGCATGGATTAGTGAGTAAACTCACTTGATTAGCAATCCAACGGGCTCACTTCGATGGGGACGCAGAGGTGGTCCACAAACTCCAAAGCGGGTGCACTCTCTGAGGTCTAGAAAGGCACCAAAACGGGCCAAACAGTGCTGGTGAGACCCACTGCTGTTCGGTTCTGCTCTTGGCCGAGAAAGGTGGAACCGGTGGCTGCGGGTTGGCTGAGACGGCGGGGGAAGGGACCAGTGGGGCTGCTGTGGCCTAGGTGGAGCTGGGCGGCGTCGTGCAACGACGACGGTGGCTCTAACTGACCTCGACGGTGCTGGACAGAGACGGACATGGCTCGAGACGACCCGAGGACTCGCGGGCTCGAGCGTGTGAACAGGCTAGGCGAGTGGGCGATCAGTGGCTCGCGGAGGGCTCCGACGGGCAAATGGCGATCGGACGGGAGGCAGGAGGCGACGACGGCTAGTTGGCTTCCTTCTCTGCACTTCTTCAGCTCCAAGGTGGTCGAAGATGGGGGAGTGACCGGTGGGGAAGAGGATAAGGGGACCAAAAGGCTTGGAGGGTCCCTCTTGGCTCTTCCTATCTTCTTGTCCCCCTTGCCATGGTCCCACCTCCAAAGGCAGACCTCCTCGGCCAATTTTGTACATCAAATTCCCCCTAGAACAAGTCCTAAGAGTTCCAAAAGGTTGGGGGGCATGGGGCTACGAATTTTGGTTTTATTTTCCCTAAATTGAACCAAAATTCTACTTGAATTAAATCAATTCGGCCCCTAAAATTTCAATCGTCGAAACCTTCGATCAAATTGGTATTTTTCCTTGCCAATAGAACCTACTTGCATCCCAATTTCGCAATAAAAAATGATCCTTTGAATTTTCCGGTTGAAAAATGCCTTATCCCGACTTTCGCCAAAAATATCAATCTGCAGAAAAATCTTCGGAGGATGAGTTGACATTCCTAAAATGATTCGTGACATGACAAAACTTTCAATTTCTAAAATCGGATTCAATTTCACGGTTAATTTCAATCTGGCGTGATTTTAGCGTGACCTAGGCTACCGGGTAGCTTTTAGAAATTTTTTTTATGCAAATGACCCGTGGTCGATTTTCTTCGAGCCACAATGAACCTCTTCGACACATTGAGGATTCTCGATTGTCGTGAAAATCTCAAGGTTTCAAATACTGGCACAGGGTACCAAAACGATAGAAAAATCAGTGTAGTACCGGTCAATGAGAATTTTTGTAATTTGGTGGAATCACCCACGTTTAGCCACACATCTTAGTCGAACCGACCTATCTCTGATTTCTAATCGATCTTTACTATGCCGTAATGATCTCTGCAGATGAGGACGGTCGAATAGTCGATTCCTAGTCGAATTCCCCAGTCTATTGTATTAAAATCCCTTAATGACTTCCCCAAGTAGTCTAGTTATCTCAGGAGTGATCAGCTCTGAGAATAGCACTATAGGTGCGTCGATGAAAGGCCTGATTTATTCAATGAAAAACAGAATTGAAAATTTCAGGATGTCACAATCCAATAGACAAACCCCCCCTCTCCCAAACAACACACAAAACTACTTTATATTGCATTTATCTTTACTTAGCTTTAGTCTAATAATAGCTTAAGATTCTCATCATAGATTCAATTTTGACGAGTGTCTATATCCTGGGAAGTGCTGTCAATTAGATTTCAGTGCTAACTCATTGTCCAACATCGTTGATTAGATTTTGGCATTATGTCCTCATCCTCATCTAGAGACGGTGTTCATTAGATGTTGCATTTGTCTAGAATTATTGATTAGATTCCAACATTATGTTCATGCATGCACCTAGGAATAGTGTATACTAGGTGTTGTCCACACTGTTCAACGTCATTGATTAGATTCTGACATTGTATCCTCGTATCTATCTTGGATCGGTGTCTACTAGGTGTTATCCACACTATCCAACATCATTAATTAGATTCGGATGTTGTGTCCTTAAACTTAGTAGAAGGTAGCGCTTTATCAAGCATCTTGTTCATATCTAGTGTTGTCGAAGTTCCTTCATTATTGTATAGACTACTTTGATTTTAATGGGCTTTAATTATTTTAATGATGTCATGAATTAGGTTTCAACATTAATTATCATTGATATCGAACGTGCAATAGGTTAGCTACTTCTTTGATTTCAAGATTATAAGGTATATAGTCTCATTCGCATTTGACCTTCTTTGTTTAAAGCTAATACAAAACCTGAGTCTTATTCAATAAAAAATCAAAATATAATACTTGGTGAAAGATATTTTATTGCATGATCCAAAATAACGAAACAAAGTTATAGAAAGAAAATTGTCTTTGTTGTAACTCTAAAAACTTCTCTAGAATTCATAACAACTTTTCTCCATCAGGATATTTCGTCGCTAGTTTGTGCAAGTTGTCTTTGTTTGGCCAAAAAGAAGAGTAGCATTTGTCTAGAAATTTTTGGCCCTTTATTACCTCATTTGGAGAGGCTTCCTACCTTCCAATACACTGGTGGGGCTAAAATAACGGACTCTACACTTACAAATGAATTGAGCGATTATAACATGAACCATGCGGGTGTGAATCCCATATAATTACTCTTAGAAGAATAGCCATGAAGGTCACTTATGCCCACCGTATTGTGTAAAAAAAAAAAGGCATGACTTACTAGTCACTACTAAGCAAAAATTTTCAATCCTTTGTTTCCACAAACTACTTTCCACTAGTGTTAATTCACAATTTGGAGTTTGGATCTTTAAACGGCAAGAAGTTTCATTAAATTACATGATCATTTTTCATGCTAAAATCTGCGGTTCATCCTCTTTTAGGTTTGAGAGATTGATATTCTTTTAATATTTTTACTTCTTGTGAAAAAAAAAAAAAAAAAACTAATACACAGGGGCAGTAAATTTGTATTTAATTTGAAATTGCAAGTGTTTCGGGAGATTATTTCAATAATTACGAGCATGCTTCAAATGAATAAAATATATATTACTATTCTCTAATGATTGAACTTCCTAATAACACGCTATAACTCAACAAGCGGCATTGCCCTCTTATTAAAAAATATTAAAAAAAAAAAAAAAAATGATTGATGTTGAATCGACCCATGCAAGTAAAAGGCTTTTAACTCTCAAAGTAACTTGAGCTTGTTGGGATCGTCGGATCCCCAAAAACCGGATTCGGCACTTATACCGAACCCCTAAATCAAATGCGGAAGATAAGCTCGGGAATTGTCACGTATCACCGATCGAAAAGCACACCACGGATTCGAGCGTACCTTATTAGCCACAAATTAGACACCGATGCCGTAAAGAGGAAAAGAATTCAGTCCCGTTCGATCCGATGTCGAAAAATCGCCGGAGTCGCTTCTTGACTTCGTTCTTCGTCTTGGAGAGAGAGAGTACTTTGGGAGAGAAAGGAGAACGTACGTCAAAATGCCAAGGGGTGCGTTCTTTCTCTCTCTCATCCCTTTTATAGGTTCCCCTTTCCACGGGCCTTATTCCCGTGGGCCGGGCCTACTTAGGCCCATTATAATAAATCCATCATCTCCCACTCGCACATGGTGGGTCAAAACCAACATGGGCGGATAGGCCCAATTGAGGCCCATCAACTGAAAATCCCTCTTTTCCTCTTTCAACATTCATACCGGTGAATAATCGTGCGACCAAAGCATACTTTGAGAGCTCGTTGCTATACATCTGTTAGGAATATATAGCAGCTCATATTGGGCATCATTTTTCGAGTAAATTTAGTATGCAGTACCCTAGATCGATCGATCACATTTATATCTCTCTTGATCTCTTTTGAACAAATATATATTTATTGTATTCACAATTATGATTATCCCAAAGACAGTCATAATTGGTCGACCTGTGAATACAAAAACCATAATGTGATTCTACAAATCCGATCTTTCTCTTTCCTTCAAACTCTCAATTTCAGTTCAACTTGCTTTTCTAGAAATGTCCCATTAGATCGAATCAACTCATGACCATTGGCAACATTCTAAGATAGCAAACACTAAATAGAAATCTTGAGAATAAGTAAGAGTCATGAGGGCACTATAATTGAGGAACTCTATTCCTCAAGAGTCTCACGCGTCATAAAAGTTGAGATCAAACTTTTGCCACTCTTATAGGTCGTCTCATGCATACGTAGTATGAAATACGTATTACGATATTAACTCCTTTCCCATGGAGCGTATGTCTACACCATCAATACTGTACAGATGATAGTTCAGACATACCAAATGTCTAACTTGAGTTCACGTATTTACTCATTGACAAAATTCATCAGAACTCACATTTGGCATCTTAGACAGATAAAGTAAAAAGTGTGGGTTATTTTACTTTCGGACATCACAAGTATTATGTCCTCATCTTAACACTTAGTTAAGGCGACATATTTATTTTAAGCTTGAGCTCTCGATTATCACCTAGATAATAAGCTTAAAAACAGCCTCATCTCTATTTATCACATAGTAAATAGAGGCGATTACCCGTGTGAGTGGGCTAATCTCTTATCTGTCCGACATACTTTCTCAACATAATATAATGCACTAAGCATTAAGATGCATAAAGATCAAACAAAGATTCATAGGCATTAATAATGAAACAACACTAGTTCATACATGTGAACAACTCAGGGAAATTATAATGTCCAGTACATCAGACTCTACGCAATCCTAGAGATTTTATGTGACCACAAAACACATCTCTAGGTATTGGCTTTGTCATAGGATCTGCTACCATTCTATGCGTAGATATGTACTGCAAGTTCACATCCTTTCGTGCAACCATATCTTTTACAAAGTTATACTTGGTATCTATATGTTTGGTCTTGCCATGATATTTTGGATCTTTCGTGTACGCTATAGCTACTTGGCTATCACAGTTAACCAATAACGGATGTGTAGTTTTCTCAAAAACACCTAAATGATCCAAAAATCTCTTAAGCCAAACTCCTTCTTTTACCGCTGCTGATAATGCCACGAACTCAGCTTCCATCGTGGACAAGGCTATACACGTTTGCTTCTTACTGCTCCATGATATGGCGCCATTGTTCAGTAAGAAAGCAAATCCAGAGGTAGATTTACTTTCATCTAAATCTCCTCCCAATCAGCATCAGAATAACCTTCGAGTCGCAGATCCTTTCCTTGGTAACTCAACTTGAAATCAGCAGTTCCCTTCAGATATCTCAGTATTCTCTTCATGGCTTTCCAATGTGCTGGACCTGGATTGGATTGGTATCTACTCACCATTCCAACTGCGAAACATATGTCGGGTCTTGTACACATCATAGCGTACATCAAGCTCCCAACTGCACTAGCATAAGGAACATGTTTCATTTGTTCCTTCTCTTGTGGAGTCCTCGGACACAGTCTATGGCTCAATCCTTCACCTTTTGCAATAGGAGTATCTATGGGTTTATAATTTTGCATACGAAATCGTTCAAGAACTTTATTTATATATGTTTCTTGTGAAAGAGACAACGATCTCTTCGAACGATCTCTTGAAATCTTAACTCCAAGAATGTATGCAGCCTCACCCATATCCTTCATCTCAAAATTGGAAGACAACCAACTCTTGACAGTATGAACAAACTCCATATTGCTTCCGGCAATCGTATATCATCAACATATAATGATATGATCACAAATTGATCCTTGGATCTTTTGATATATACGCAATGATCCTCATCAATCATTGTAAAATCATATGCCATTATGGCATTATGAAAACGTATATACCATTGTCTCGATGACTGCTTAAGGCCATATATCGATCTCAAAAGTCGACATACCTTTTCTTCTTGGCCTTTCACTATGAAACCAGTAGGTTGTTCCATGTATATTTCTTCCTCTAATTCTCCATCGAGGAAAGCAGTCTTTACATCCATCTGATGTAACTCAAGATCCATACTAGATACTATTGCTAGAATAATGCGAATCGAGGTAAATCTCACTACAAGAGAAAACGTATTTTCATAATCAATTCCTTCCTGTTGATTATACCCCTTCGCAACAAGGCGGGCCTTATGTCTTTCTATCGAGCCATCAGCCTTTCGCTTTATTTTGAGAACCCACTTGTTCCCAATAGCTCAAGGCGTCCTTTTGGAAGATCAACCAGTTCCCAAACTTGGTTTGATTTCATTGACTCCATTTCCTCTTCCATTGCATGAATCCATTTTTCCTTACTAGGGCAATTCAGAGCCTCATTAATATCTCTGGACTCATCCTCATCTTGTGGAGCAACCATAAAGGTTTCCCCTTCAATGTCAAAACGTCGACGGGGACTACTTTGGCGACTTGTTCGCCGTATAGGAGATTGTATACTTTGTACATCATTCCCCATTATGCTCCCACTTGCATTAGACAATGATGATGTCATCTCATTATGTGGTTGCAATTGAGAATGATTTGAATTCAATTCATCACTTCTCATATTACTTCCACTTGGACGAACTCCACTAAGATCATTATCTTGATCCGAGGTTTTAAATAGGGAGTTGTCTTCCCCTATTTCGCCCTTCTTAGGAAATTCATTCTCTAAGAATGTGACATCCCGTGATTCAAATTTAGTTATACTCCCACTTTCCTGCTCACCTATGAACACATACCCTTTCGAGTATTCCGAGTATCTTATGAAAATACTCTTCTTTCCTCTAGGACCTAATTTCCCAAACTTGTGAGAGGACTCATGTGTATAGGCAGCACAACCCCATGGCTTAAGAAAACTTAAGTCCGGTTTTCTACCTGTCCATAACTCATATGGAGTGGAAGTAACTGATTTGGAAGGCACACGGTTAAGTATATAGGCAGCAGTTAACAACGCATCACTCCAAAAGGTGATAGGTAAGTTAGCATGCGCCATCATGGACCTAACCATTTCCAAAGTAGGGTTCTGTTTCTTCTCTCCGCAACACCATTTTGTTGAGGAGTATATGGAATAGATAACTGTCTTTCTATTCCTTTTTCATCACATAATTTTCTGAACTCATCAGATAAATATTCTCGACCTCGATCGGATCTCAATGCTTTTATTTTCTTATCTAATTGATTCTCTACCAGATTCATAAATCTTTTGAAACAACTTATTGCTTCAGATTTGTGAGAAATCAAATAGACATATCCGAATCGAGTATAATCATCTATAAAAGTGATGAAATAAACAGCCCCATGCCTTCCTCTTACATTCATTGGACCACGAGACATCGAATGGATTAAATGTAGAGGAAATTCAGCTCTTTTACCTTTTCCAAATGGTTTCCTTGTCGATTTCCCTTCTAGGCAATGCTTACATATGGGCAAATCAACTTTTTCAATGTTGCCCAACAAGCCCTCTTTGGCTAGTCTATTCATACGTTGTTGGCCAATGTGACCAAGTCTAGCATGCCATACATTCACATCATTATCATAAGTATTAGGAGATGTGAGAAGGGAATAACAAACATTTGCATTAACATAATCAATATCTAATACAATGAAACCATCCAGAAAATAACCACAACCATAGTAATTTGTATTCAAAAACAAATCCACACCTCTATCATAGAAGTTCATATTAAAACCTAATTTAACCAACACTAAAACAGACACTAAATTCCGACGAATCTCCGGAACATACAACACATCATGTAGGAACAAAGTGCGTCCACCACGCATATTCAGTTGGCATGTGCCAATTCCTTTCACTTCAGCTCTGGAGTTGTTTCTCACATAGATCCACTTAGTTCCAGTTGGTACTCGTCGGAATTCCACGAAGGATCCTCTATCCTTCGCTACATGGTCTGTTGCTCTTGAATCCACAGTCCACAAAGGATTAGACTCAGTTAAGAATACAGAACTCGACACGAAAGCAAAGTTCTGAAAAATACAAGGGGTGCATACCTTCTTTGGCTCACGACAGTCGCGAGCATAGTGACCATTCTTGTCACAGTTGTAGCATTTCACCCTTGCAAGCTTTTTCATGCGAGGACGCTTTCCTCTTTCATGTTGGTTAAACTTGGGTTTCTTCCCCGAAGGACCCGCTTCCTTGCCTTTCCCTTTATCAAACCGGTTAGGGCGCTTGCGCTTGGAGCTCGAAGCTCCATTTGAGCTAGAACTAGCATGATAGAATTCAGCATCCGGCTTAGCCGCCAACAGGCGGTCCTCTTCCAGCTCAAGATGACGCATTGCATCCCCAAAGGTTTGATATTTTCATTATGAGTCAGGTGCACCTTCATATGCTCCCAACTCGAGGCAAGGAACAAATCACCTGCTTGCACTTGCTGCTCATCCGTCAGGACATGGCCAGCATCTTTAAGCTCATTTATCATGTTTGACATCTTTCTAAGATGTTGCTTCATGGTCGACCATGAGGCTTCTTATAAGAGTCAAACCTAATAGTGAGCTGCCTCGAGTCCCTAGTCACCGAAGTATGACCAAATTTTGCCGCCAATGCTTCCCACATATCTTTGGCATTGTCAAAACGCCTAAACTCTCGCATGACATCATTTTCCATGCTGCTCAGCAACGTGATGCGAGCAAGAGAGTTCTTTCTTTTCCACGCAGCAAATACTTCTTTGTCTCTCTTATGCTGTGTAGTGCTTCCTTCTTCAAGTTCTACCATGGTCAGGTTAAGAGCCTCAAGTGCTTCTTGCTCTTCCAAAGACATACTGGATTTTCATTTGCCAAATTTCATAGTTGTCACCATTGAGCTTTTCACCTTTGTTCAGCTCGGCAACTATGCTCTTTGTGGCTAAAGCCATTGATCTGAACACATCAGACATATATGCACGAGTTATTAATGCCTACCATTTATGCATCCCTTTTGCACAAACTCATCATATTAATGAATAATTTCAAGTAAGGTTTTATAATCAAAAGGTCACTACGTTTCCAATCATCCTCCAAAAATCCTAACTTAAAACTATCATTAACATGATTGTCATATGCAAAATCAATTCTATGAAGCTACAAAAACTTCTATTACTACCCACAGCAACCAGCAATAACAAAAAGCAACAGATAATTGACATACAATAATACAATAATACTTTCAGTTAATACAACTAACATATAGGTCGCTACAACAACAACAATCAGATAGTTAACATTACATAAGATGTCCACTAAGCACACTCAACAAAAAACAGCTAATACATCTTACATAAAACCTTCACACGAACTGGGAAATATCCTCTTTTGTTCAATTTCTTGATCTTTTCCCTTGTAACAATGCAGTAATATTCTTTAACAAAATCGTTCACAATTTTCTTATATGAAGCAGCACCGTTGACATCCCATATGCGATTCAACACATCTTGCCATTCAGGTGGAAAAGTGTTAATGAAAAATCGCACCATCTCTCGATCGTGGCATGGGATGACCATTCCATATGACCTGTTGTATCTTCCCGTTGACTTCAAGTACATGATCAATTAAGTCACCATCCTCCCATCGATAATCAGCCAACTCGCCTATCAACTTGGAAAGCTTTGCCTTTTGTTTATCGGTAATCACGCGAATAGGCGTACGTAATCGAAGGGGAGGCATTGTTCCTGCAACAAATGCAGAACAAATAAGGGATTACATATAATCCACATTGACTCAATTGGAAAAAAGAAACAAATTTTTTTTTTTTTAACGGGTCAACGGTCAACGGTCAACAGTTGTCGGTCAACGGTCAACGGAAGTCAACGGTCAACGGTCAACGAAAGGGTCGTCGGACCGGTCGGGCCGGTCGGACCGGTCCCCCGGGTCGGACCGACCGACCGCACGTGCGGCGCGCATGCGTGGGCTGACGTCACGCAGACGTCAGCCCGCACGTGCCGCGCACGTGCCAGGCGGGTCGGGTCGCCGATCGCCGGTCGGGTCGCCGGCCGGTGACCGTCCGGCGAAACAACGTCAGTGCTGACGTCATGATGACGTCACGCACACGTCGGTCCGTGGACCGGCGCGTGCCGGTTCACCGGCCGGCGGCATGCATGCGCCGGTTCGTCACCGGCACGTGTGCCGCACACACTGGACGAACCAGCGCGTTTGGGCGCGCCGCGCCCACGCACAGCGCCTTCTGGCGGCGCGTGTGGGCGCGTGCGGCGTCCCCCGGCGGCGTGCGACATGTCCCCAGACTCGTCTCGACGTCGCCTTCCTCCCTTTGCTATTAGATTTTGATTTCGACTTACGAAAAGTAGGAAAAAATGGTGAAGAACGCTCGGGTGTCGGGATTTCTCGCCCCGATCCGTACGGCCGAAAAGCTTTTGCGAAAAAATCAATCGTAAACATCAAATTGGTCGGGAAAAACGTGAATTAAGGCTTTGATACCAATGTTGGGATCGTCGGATCCCCAAAAACCGGATTCGGCACTTATACCGAACCCCTAAATCAAATGCGGAAGATAAGCTCGGGAATTGTCACGTATCACCGATCGAAAAGACACCACGGATTCGAGCGTACCTTATTAGCCACGATTAGACACCGATGCCGTAAAGAGGAAAAGAATTCAGTCCCGTTCGATCCGATGTTGAAAAATCGCCGAGTCGCTTCTTGACTTCGTTCTTCATCTTGGAGAGAGAGAGACTTTGGGAGAGAAAGGAGAACGTACGTCAAAATGCAAGAGGTGCGTTCTTTTTTCTCTCTCATCCCTTTTATGTGCTCCCTTTCCACGCCTTATTAAGGTGGGCCGAGCCTACTTAGGCCCATTATAATAAATCCATCAGAGCTCATGGGAAGCAAATACAATTTGTTAATGTACAAATGACTCGCTCAACTGATGGTCCCCCTTCAATAATCACAATGCACAAATTCCTCTAATGGGTCTGTTCATTATTTGCCCCGGAGGCAATATACTCAACGAGTCTTGTTTTACATATATATGGAGATGTTGCACACTAGAATATTGTACCGTACAATTTTAAGACGCGTGATCATAATCAAGTACAGGACGTGAAATATGATGTTTTACATTTGTTGACACTTTCGTCATGCGTCAATTTTATGCGATGCCTTCATCGGCAACAGAGTGAGAGGTACTTTCTTGAACACTGATAGGCCAGCCCCCTCTTCCATTTTCACATCTCCCTCTGTCATTCCCTCCGGCAATTCCCAATCGAAGGAGTGCAAGACATTGGCAAGCGCCAGCTCGATCATCACCATGGCCATCGACATCCCGGGGCATCACCTCCGCCCGGCCCCAAATGGTATCAGCTCGAAATGATTCCCCTTGTAATCGATTGGATTGTCCTTGAACCTCTCCGGCACAAACTCCTCCGGACGCTCCCACAGTCCTGGGTCCCGTCCCATGGCCCACACATTCACGTAGACACAGCTCTTCGGGTCGACATCGTAGCCAAATAGCTTGAAGTGGCCAATTGGTTTCCCTTGGTATGAGTAGAACAGCTGGAGGGTGTAGCCTCATTACTTCTTTAAGAACTAACTTTAAATATTTGAGCCCGCTGAGGTCCTCTTCTACGACCCATTTCTTGTTTCCAACGCAACTTCGGATTTCCTCTCGAGCTTTTCGCATCACCCTCGGGTTCCTAGCGAGCTCAGCCATTGTCCAGTCCATGACAACTGCACCGGTGTCCACTCCTCCTAGAAATATATTCTGATAGCGACCATGAAGTCATGATTCACAAAAAAGACATATACATCAATTTTTGCCATGATATCGTTTATAGCCAAAAAGGAGGACGGTGAATCCATTTAAGGAGTTCTTAAATTATATCCTGCAATATATAGAACTATCAAGTTTGCTTCTCAATCGTGTATATGATCTACATTAAGTAATACGTAGAGATTGTATGATATACCATCAAGATGGCCTTGATGTTATCTTCCTTGAGCCGGACCCCCGCGAGCTCAGTCTGATCTTTCTCCATCTTCAGCAGCAAATTGACAATGTCCTCCTTTCCCTCGTTGCTCTTATTTGCATTCCGATGCTCTTCGATCACCTTCTGATAGAGATCGTCCAAATTGTGAAAGCTCTTCTCCAACCTCGAATGGAGCCCCGTGAACCTGTCCACAATCCAGCCGAATCGAGGGAAATAATCAGATGCCGAGAAGCTTCCCAACATCGCTACTCCTTCGTGAACCATATCCATGAACCCTTTGTCTTCCAACTCCGTCCCCTGAAATGGCTTCCCAAATGCGACCCTGCATGTAAGGTGTGTAATCAAGTCAGAATTTCTTGTGAGCGATTCATGCTTGGCTCTCAGGCTAGACAAGCTTCGGCTTGGGGCGTTGAATCGAATCTGAACTTGATAATAGCTAAACAATCCGGTAACTTGCGACATTGAATCTTATAGAGTATAGTCAAGTTCGAACATTGAACTCACTGTTAGGTTGAGCTCTAGTTCATAGAACCAGGCTCAATAAATTGTCAAACCTCGAAGAATTTGAGTAGTAACTAAAGATGGCAAGATTGGTATAAAACTCACTTTTAACTTAAATTTAGTGGGTTGAGTTATATGTGGTTTAGTGAAAAGTTTAAAAAAAAAAAAAAAGTTGGTATGTGTTTACAGTAGTAAAGCCCAACTAGACATGGATTTTGTGGGGGTCAAATTCCTTACGATATTCAAGAGTTCGTAACTGACGAATTTCATCATTTCCACAATTGAATTTGTCTCTCCTACATACTATATTCCACAATCATTCTAAATTAGAAAGTTTTCTTTTTCTTATATAAGCGATGCCCGTTTATTTAGATTTTCCAAAATATCAATCCAGAAATAGCTCATGTTCATATAAATGATAAAAAGAACTTCATTTTCTAATTTCCCACGCCAGGAGAAATAACAGATCTTATCATAGTTTGATTTGTCAATTTTTTTGGTAATTTACTATTTGCTAATTTTTTTCATATTTAATCAGTTTTTAATCGGTAGTTTTTCCAATATGCTATTTTCCATATATGAAGAGAAACTGCTAATCAGTTTTTAATTGGGTTGGGTTGGTTGGATTGGATCAGAGGTGAGTGGTTAATATTGCATTACATAAAGATGGATCAGTATGATTAGATAGATAACTTAGTCGATTTGACTTGACGCGACTCCTCAACTACAACACTAATGCCCAACCTGCAAGTGAAGTTCGCCGTCAGAGCCAGGAACTTCTCGCTCATATTAACCGGAGTTCCGCTCTCTGCTGATTTTGCGATCGATTCGATCATAGATCCCACCTCCTCTTCCCTGATGTAACGGAAGGATTGGACTCGCTTCATGCTAAACAGCTCGAGCACACACAGCGTCCTTAACTCCCTCCAGTAATCGCCATACTCCACGAAGGCCATGTCGAGGGAGTCATAGGAGAGGCGTTTCGGGCCGGCCAGCTGCGGGCGACTGCAAGAATCAAGGTCGTGTGTCTTGAGGACCTCCCTGGCGGCTTCAGGGGAGGAGATTACGATGGTAGGGGCGCCACCGAGGTGGATGAGCATGACGGGGCCATATTGTCTGGAGAGTTTCCTCAGAGACTGATGAGGCAGGGAGCCAAGCTGGTGGAAGTTGCCTATGATGGGAAGTGATGGAGGCCCTGGAGGGAGGTTCTTCTTTTTGTTATTGAAGTTTTTCACTGAGAGGAGGAGGAGGAGGAGGAGAGG
The DNA here is from genome assembly GCA_014182715.1 of Eucalyptus cloeziana. Classification (NCBI taxonomy): domain Eukaryota; kingdom Viridiplantae; phylum Streptophyta; class Magnoliopsida; order Myrtales; family Myrtaceae; genus Eucalyptus; species Eucalyptus cloeziana. The sequence goes on along the minus strand of CM024635.1, from coordinate 18,312,043 downwards.
AAGGGAAAGAGCAAGCCATGTGAAGAGGATGTGAAGAGCCATTGTCGGGGGATGGTCATGCGCAGCGAGAATACTTGGCCTGTCGAGTTAGTTTGGCGCGGTTAAGTCGTCTTAAATACATGATTTTCTTGTTTTATCCATAGGGACAAAAATGGTATGCTTCTGAAAATATGACAGGACATACACAGGAAAACAAGTCCGTAAGAAATAATTGACACTGACGATCGAACCAATCACGTATGTCAACATATAATATATCGAAGGTAGTGGCTACCGTGTGTGTACATATCTAATCGCAGTAGCAGTAGGATCAGCTAAGTGAACATTTTCGAGCAATTATATACTTTAAATATTACTAAATAAAAGATCTTTAGTTCTCAATTATAGTGTTTCCTCTTAAAATTCAAGCTCGAGTTATGAGTTTTGAGTATGATTTGTTGACCAAATAAGGAAAGTGAAGCTAGGTCGAGCTTCTTGAAAACTCAATTGAGTTAAGTTCAAACTTGAAAAATTGAGCTCGGGTGATGCATCATCTGACATCCAATAACTCCTACATTAATTAGTAGTACGAAGAAAATGAGCACGATAGATGTTATATTATAGGTGAAAGTTCTAGTCATATTACTTACATGGAGGTTGAGCTTCTTAAAAACTTAATGGAGTTAAGTTTAAACTTGAAAAATCGTGACATGTCCTCCCATTGCCACCTCCGTTTTTCAGCTGCTAACTTTGCACTCCGGCGGTCAAGATTAACCAAAGGGCTGACTGTGAAACTTTTTAAAAAGTAAAGGGATCATTTTGAAAAGAAAAAAAAAGGTAAAGAGACGGCATTGAATTTCTAAAAAAAAAAAGATTTCGACGAAAAAAAAATTTCTCATAAAAGTACTTGGACCGCTAGCATCCAAGTGGTGGGTACGACAACATCACTTAAATGCACTAGCATCGAATTCTGATTAGCCAAGAATTGGTCCCCAAGACCTAGAATCATCATGGCTAAAGTCCAAAACCATAACTTTCGTCGATAGGGATGCACCCAATGTGGTCCAATCTAGACGCAAATTTCAATGTTCAATTCGTGACCATGAGTACACACCTCTGATCGGTCAATGTTGATCCACAGCTACAAGGAATGCATTATTGCAATTTTGATCATCACCGAGAACTATTTTTGGGTGGACCAATCTACACATGTATGGTTTAGGGTTTATCGACCACATATCTACCGACTGCTTTGCTTCCTTCAAGTCCTTTGAATGTCCATATATTGAAGGTGGTGTGAGGGCCTCTCCACTTGTTGCTGCTTCTTTTCTGCATTTGTTTCGATGTGCGCAAAATAATGTTTGGCCTACCGTAATAGGAGAAGCGACCCTAAAGATGAATTCATCAAGTTCTTTCTTACATGGAAGTCCCATACACGACACTCCGGGATTAATTCACATGAAATATTATCCCATTTGGCCTATCTTATATTGAGTCTCATGGTTTTGTCCTTTCAAGTACAAGTAGGCACTTTCCCAATATGTCACCTATCATGGTAATGCTCTTACTTAAGTGCCCTTAACATTAGAGTTTCAAACCTAAGCGTTATCATTATATCAAAAGGTGCTTCTCTTGTAAGTTAATTCCAATTGTACAAATATATCCCATGAACACTCTTCTCTTGTTTGGTATACAATTCGGACCATTTCTACCTTATTCGCCATCCTACAAGCCTCCTGGGAAATGCTTTTCATTTGGGCCCTCTAACCCCAGTGAACACTCATCACTTTCATCAAACTAGGTTATTACAGGCTCACCAACTTTTGCATGGTTTGTCCCCAAACCACACATCTACTAGTAGAGATCACCCATCCTAGCTGTGCTCTCACCTGAGCATACTTTTCTGGCGGCTTTGAGCGGTCTTTAATTTGTTTTTGATAATTGCAACTGCCTCCACTAACTGTTGAACCAACTTTGGGCCTGTGATCTTTCTTTCCCCAACTTCATCCCAACACACTGGCGTTCTGCAAGCTCTACCATACAATGCTTCAAAAGGGGCCATCTAAATACTTTATTGGTAACTGTTGTTTGTAGGCGAACTCGACCAGATGAAGCTGTTTTTCCCAGCTTCCTTTGAAGTCCAAAATGCAAGCTCGTAGCATGTCTTCAAGGGTTTGAATTATCCTCTCAGACTGGCCATCAGTCTGCGGATGATAGGCCGTACTATACAGTAGCTTCGTTCCTAAAGCGGATTGCAAGCTCTTCCAAAAAGCGGCGGTGAACCTTAGGTCTCTGTTTGAAGTAATCATGACCGGCACTCCATGGATACGGACTATCTGGCACACATACAGTTCCGTGTGTCTATCCAAACTCAGGTCCTTTCGCACTACCATGAAGTGAGCCGACTTTGTCAGTCTGTCGACTACTACCCAAATCGAATCATTTCCTCTCTGGCTCCTCGGTAGTCCAGTCACGAAATCCATTGTGATATGCTCCCATTTTCATTCGGGAATCTCGAGAGGTTGTAGAAGTCGTCTCGGCTTACAATGCTGGGCTTTGACCTGCTGACATGTCAAACACCTGGCGACGTGCTTGGCAATGTCCACCTTTATGCCATACCACCAGTAGTGTTGACGCAGATTCTGATACATCTTGGTACTACCAGGATGAATGCTATAACTGCTACGATGCGCTTCTGACAAAATCTCCTCTCTAAGCTCCACATCGTCAAGTACAACCAATCGTCCTCGGAACCTCAATGTTCCATCTTCAGAAATCTGAAAGTCAGCTTTCCTTTTCTCTGTATCCTCTTGCAGTATTTTCTAAACATCCGGATCTATCAGCTGAAAAGTTATGATTCTGACCTGCACTTTTGACTCAATTCTGAGGGTGGCCATAAGATTTGAAAGGTGACCTACCTCAAATTTGAAACCCGAATCTTGTGCCCTTTCAAGTAGACTCCATTCCTTGAGTACTATCTGCGCAACTGAAGACTTCCTACTCAGTGCATCAGTGACCTCGTTCGCCTTTCCGGGGTGATACAAAATCTCACAGTCATAATCCTTGAGGAGTTCCATCCATCGACGATGTCTCATATTCAACTCATTCTAAGAGAATAAATACTAGAGACTTTGCTGGTCGGTGAAGATCTAGAATCTTTCTCCACATAATCAACATCTCCAAATCTTTAGAGCGAAAATGATCGCCATGAGTTCTAAGTCATGCATCAGTTTAATTCAACTCGTGAGATCTCAACTGAAGAGATGTGTATGCAACAACTCTGCCATGCTGCATCAGCACGCAACTCAGTCCTCTAAACGACGCATCACTGTAGATCTCATATCCTCTAGGACTAGATGGCATAATCAGCACATGTGCGGTAGTCAGCTTCTACTTAAGCCCTTGGAAACTACACTCACACTTGTCTATCCACACAAATTTTTATTCCTTCTTCAGAAGTCAAGTCAATAGCGATGCTAACACTGAAAACCCTTCCACAAACCGTCTGAAATACCCTGTTAAACCCAGAAAACTTCTGATCTGTGTTACAGTAGTCAGTCTTGGCCAGTTGATTACTACTTCAATCTTGGCTGGGTCCACTGAGATTCCTTCTTCGAAGATGACATGACCTAGGAAAGCCACACGAGTTAGCCAAAACTCGCACTTACCGAACTTGGCGTACAGCTCGTGATCTCTCAAAGTCTGGAGCACTATCCTTAGGTGCTTTTCATGATCTTCAGTACTCCTCGAGTACACCAAGATGTCGTCAATGAAAACGATTACGAACTGATCCAAGTACTCCCTGAACACACGGTTCATCAGATCCATGAAAGCAACTGGGGCATTCGTCAACCCAAACGGCATTACAGTAAACTCATAATGGCCGTATCGAGTGCGAAACACCGACTTCAGTATGTCTTCCTTCCTGATCCTTAAATGATGATACCCTGTCCTCAAGTCGATCTTAGAAAATATCGACGCTCCCTGTTGACACCTAATTTAAACTCATTTTTAGAAATAAAAGATAATCTATGATTATAAAGGGAAATTTTGAAAAAAAAAACTTTGAATTCAAAAAAAAAAAAAAAATTCAACAGACGTGTGATTTTGGAGCCACTTTTTTGTTGAGAAGTTGAGTGAATATCGGGAAATCTTCACTTGTTTGTTGAATTTTTCCCTCAATAAATAGAGAGTGCGAATCCTTTCGCCGGTGGGGGCTTCTCTTCGTCTTTCGTCGAAGGAAAAAATAGAAAAGGAAGAGAAAAAGTGGGCTTTTCGAGAGTTTCTTTTTTGGTGAAAAAAGGAACACAAAAGTAAAAAGTAAGAAGGAGTGAGTGGGAAGCGACGTGAGGGAGCAGTAAAAAAGAACAAAAAAAAGAAGAACAAAAAAGAAAAACATAGCAACTGTTCATCTTCTCCTCCGCGACCTTCACTCGTTCGCGCCATCCACCGAGCTACACCGGCCGCCGCACCAGAACCGCCTTGCTCCGAAGCCTGCCGCACCTCCGCACGAGCACCACTGCGATCTGCGGGCCAGACACCAGCAGTCCAACGGCTGCGCCTCAGACTGCCCGGCGCTCGCCGCGCCTCAGCCAGCATGACTCTGTCTCTGCAGCAACCGATGCCGCCGCGCCTCTACACCCGCAAGCTCCGTCCGACACCACTACTCACCACCACCGCTGCGACTCGCGACCCTGCTGCACATCGATCTCCCTATTCTCATAGTGCTCAACGCCACGGCCCCTGAAGATGTGACATCCCAAATTCCACTAGCATTCATTAGTATATTTGGATCGTTAGGAGTTCGGATTATTTTAGATCGGGCCAGGAAGTGAACCCGATGGACCGTGAGGATCGAATGGGCTTGAGGAACAAGCGGGCCGTATGACTATTTCGAATTAGACTCGAGTGAGAGATTATGGGCTTGGTTTGAGTGGGCTAAGGTTCGAGATTATTAGGTTTGTAAGTTTAGTTTAGTGGGCCAGGTTGTTATAGATTAAGCCTGTTGGGTCAGAGATAAATAATTAGGCCCAAGTGATTTTATTTTTGGTTAAGATTTATGAATTATAAATAAGATAATTTGATTAATGATTGTAATGCTAATATAAATTTCTGACTTTAGCATTTTGTGATAGATTCTTTTTAGACTAACACTAACTAGTCGATATGTTATATATGTTATGATTTTGTGTAATTGAAATCAAGTAGAAACGAAAGGAATTAATTGAAAAACATTAAAACTAATGAACCAACTAATGGCATGGATTAGAAACTAATTAAATCCGAGTGACAAATGGCAAAAGAGATCAAAGCTTGGAGGCCACGACATCTCACTATCTCGTTTGTTCTTGCACGCGACACCCACGGAATTCCCCATCCACAGAAGTTGAAAACAAGCAAAGAAATTATAATCATTAGCAAATATAATCTTTAGCCTAGCCTAGGGATTAGCTTGTAGATCTATTTCCCTCATAAATTTCGAAATTCTCTCTCTCTCTCTTCAAAACCGAGAAACCCACCTTCATCTTCTTCTTCTCTTCTCTCTTGGTCGAGCAGTGAAGAACCAGCAACAAAACCAGCGATTTCTCCTTTTGCATGCGATATTTTGGTGTTGATCTTGAAGTGTCTTTGTGTTGTTTAGTAGCCGAAGCAAGGTAAGGAAAGATATAGCTCTAAGTTGAAGTTTATCCACCAGTTCATCAAGAAAACTTGCGGATCTAACCAAACCGTGAAGGATACGATTTGTAGTTGTTGTTTTGTGAGTAATCTAAGCTTGGTAAGTGTTAGATTAAAGGTAGAAACCATTGCATGTTGTTTTTGAGCATTGCATGCTTCGAAATCCAAGTGTGAGTGTGCTGTTTTGTTAAGTGAAGTGATGAGAAGTGGTAGTTTTGTGTTGTTTTGAGCTTGATGAACACAAGAGTGAAGCTAGAAGTCATTGCATGTTGTTTTTAAGTCTTGCATGTCTTGAAAACTTGATGAAAGTTGGCTGTTTGATTGAGCGAAGTGAAGAGGTGATTGCCGAGAAAAGTAATGAGGTTAATTATTATGATGTGTGAGTAGATGTGTGGATATATGTTTGAGCTAAGCTGTGAAAGGATTCTTTGTGGAGAAAAATTCGCTAAGGTTACTCTTAGATGCTGTGATGAAGTATTGAAATGCTGAAGAAGAGATTCGTGTGGTTCAATTGGGCTAGAAGTGGAGGAATCGTGTGTATACATTCTGTTCTAGAAGAATATGGTTAAGGAATATTCTGTTTTGTGTTATTTTCTTAATGCATGTTAATGGAATTAAGAAAGAAACCATTCTTTGTGATAGAACATCTATAAGTTCAAGTGATAGATGTAGCTATAACCATATGAAAATAAAAACATAGAGGATGGAAGTGAATCTAGTAAAATCAGTAAACTGTTTTTGTAAGAAACGGTTTGACCTTTGTCGATTACATTAATTTTCTGTACTTACCTAGTTAGAATTGGACTTCGAATCCTTAATGAAAATTGTAGAACACATATTAAGGAATAACATGTCAAAATTTGAGATTAAACGGATAAGAATTGGCTAGTAAAACAATTTTCTTAGTAGATAAAGAATCTGGACGTCGGTACAGGGTATTAGTAAAGATTATAGCAATTGTTTCTCTTAATACAATGCAATTCAGACTTAAGTTTCTTCACAAAAAATTTAGATCTATGTCTCTAATATAACGTACTAAAATTTGGTAGTGTTTCGACAAGAAATGATATACCTTCCGTGTTCAAAACCGAAACTGTGCATTTAACCAGTAAACTGTCCTAACCCGAGAACATATAATATATATTGTATTCTATATATTTAACTTGCAGGATGTACATAGAGTCTAATCAGTTCATAATAGATATTAGTCATGTAAGAATAAGTCTCATACATCATTTGAGATATAAGTGCATATAGTATCATGCGAGTGTAATGTGTGCGGTGCATAGTGCTTGATTATGGGATAAATATTTGTTCGGCATGGTATGGGACATGTCGTAATGGATTTTATCTTATAATTTGGACACGCACGTGTGCTAGGATCATGAGAATTAGATATATAGTTGGATACCTCGGAGTCTTTTCTTTTGTATACGATAAATGCATTAATCAAAGGTGTGGTGGTGTGAAATGTGTGCTTAAGAGAGTGAATGAACCCATCGGTACAGAGATACCGGTGATGCCCCCGGAAGTTTGGGATGCCCTTGCTGAGTGGTCTTGGATGCCTCAGTAGAGAGATACCGGGATGCCTCGGAGTGAGATGCCCTTGTGTGTGATCAAGGATGCCTCAGTTGTGTGTGATACTGAGATGCCTCGGAGTGAGATGCCCCTTGCTGAGTGGTCTTGGGAGGACCTCGGTTGTGTGACACCGGGATGCCTCGGAGTGAGATGCCCACAATTAGAGATGTTGTGGAAGTCCGGATAACGTACTTTCCGGAAGTGACTCGATCAGGCTGGTAGAGTTCCGGTTATGACTGATTCGAGGGTGGATCATATGCACACTAAATATAATTCTATTTGGTGAGTGAGTTCATCTAATATAGTTGCATTGTATCTTGATGTGAAATTGATTTTGAAAAGGGTAGGTATGGAGATGGATGCACATAAGGTGATTACTTATGTGATGTATTAATATCCAATTGTCTATGCTTGTGGCAACTCTCTTATTGTATCCTAAATTGCTTGGATTGTGATTCCCTTGTAATATTGATGGTTGTGGACTATTTAAGTTAGAGTTTTATCATTCTTTACTGGCCATAGTTTTGCTCATACCTTACATTTTTCAGATTGATAGTTGTCACGACCCAATTTTTCGGGTTTGCCACCTAAAACTAGGTTGATGGACTACTAAGTCTTTTAGCTTAACTCGGGCTCTCCCAAGCCCATACCAAATCGCGACTTAGGGTTTTGACATACAAAAGCTTATTATCTAGGAGTCACCACTAATCAGTTTAGGGTAGGTCGATTAGACACCTAAGTAAAATAACAGGAGGATTATCTTACTCCTATGAACCAGAGATTTTGGGTACAGGGACTTGGTTACACTAAACTATCCTAGTGCCCTTTCGGTACCATTTCTTTTTAATTTTTCAAAACAATGTTTGGCAATTGAATTGATTTTAATTTAACTTCCTAACGTGTGAGGTGATCATACAGGTGCGCATACCACCAATTTAACACTCAAGAAAGCAATTAAATAATGCAAAACATACCTTAAAGCAACGAAAGCATCTGCAATGTTAAATCAGAATTCACATCGATAATCTTAGATATGATTCCTAATTAACAAGCAATCAATTTTTTTGTTTTCACCTTATTTAATGAAAATCATGACTTATGCAATGCATGTCACTATTCTAACATGAAATGATATGATAACATGACCAAAATTGTATGACATAAATATGCATGCAATCTATCCTAAAGCATGAAATGAATTCATTCTAATTCTTTTTATATTTTCCATGAAATTTGAAATTAAAGAAATGCAACAATTAAATATGCAATCTAAATTAATCAAATGACCTAATTCTAATGACGGGTATTGCGATGCAATAACATACAAAATTATTTCAACTAAAATGATATGCATCATGTAATTTAAAATGCGAGCTATATGTCACGCGACATTTATTAAATGACTTAGTCTAATGACAAGAAAGTTCTAATTAAATGAACCTAATAAAAACTAAATGACGTGCATTTGATTTTTCTATTTTAAAATGCAATCTATCTTAAAAATTGAAACTAACTTATGCAAAGACAAATTTTGTATTTTTCTTTCATGAAATTCGAATGCAAAAATGATCTGGCTAGATTAAAATTCTATCTAATTTAAACTAAGGATTAAGTCATATTAAATCCTAATTTAAACTAAGATATTATCTTAATCTAAAATGCAATTTATCTAAAATATGTGATCTAAATGAAACATGCAATTTTATCTAATATGTAATGACGTGCAGAGAATGCCCTATTTCTACATGACATATGCATGATATTTTTTATTAAAATCGAAATTAAAACTAACACATAATTAAACATGCAATTCAAATAAAAAACTAACAACCTAAATGAACGCACTTTTTTTTTTTTTTTTTATATTTTCCTAAATTCGAAATAAAATCTAGATTCTAGATATGCAAAATAACAAGAAATATTTCTAAAACAAACTGAATCCTCATTCGAATATTTTTTATTTTTTTTTCTTAGTGATTTTCTAAAACAAACATTATCAATTATCCTTAAATCTAAACAAATAAGATATTCAACCGATAAAGGATTAAAATAAACGAAAAAATAACCCATTATCTCATGGGTCAAATTAACGATTACTTTTAACCTTGAACATCAGACAATAAATCAAAATAATTAAAAATCTGATCCGAAATCTTACGGATCAAATTAATAATTAAATTAATTCAACAATTAATATATTATAAACAAACCCCAAGAGTTAATACAATTAAAAAAATGACCCGACATCTTACGGGTCAAATTAATAATTACAATAAATCTTAGGGACAACTCTTATGGATAGTGCCTATAATAAACAATTACCAATATTCCAATTGGTACAATAATGGCAAAACTTAAAAAGGTAAATAAAATAAATGACAGTTAAAAGTAAATAAAAATAAATGAAAGATAAAAGTAAAAAATAAATAAACAACCTAAGGAAAAAAGGGGGCAGCAAATTGTCAGTCCGGCGAGGGGAGTCGCCTGCAGCGGAGCTTCGACATGGAAATCTGGCGAGGTGCATAGTAGGCGGAAAAACTGCAGATTCGGCTCAGGTGGACTTTGGGCGAGGCTGGTGCGACCAATTGCACAACAGGGGAAACTCGCGGCTGCAGCGGCGTGGCGATCTGGAGAGGGCGGACCGGCGGGATCGTGAACGGAGAGTTGCAGGTGTTGGGCTACACGTCGGGGGGCGGATCGGTGTTGGTCGCAGCTGTGGATGCGCTACTGCGAGCGTTGGCTTCACGGGCAGAGCTGGTCGTGGGTCGCTCATGGAGGACTCCGGCGCGAGCGTCGCGCGGAAGAGGTAGGTTTCGGGCGATGGTGGCGCGGACCGGTGTGGGTCTCGCTCGACAGTGAAGGGGCGGCGTTCGGAGCTCGGTGTCGGATCTCGGCGGGCGTTAGTGCGGAGAGGGTGCTCGGCGATCGGATGGCAAGGGCAACGAGCGGCGGCGGCGTCCGGTGCGGGGGGTGAGTCCGGCGAGGCGACAGTGGGCGGAGGTGTGCGCCGGTGAGGAGAATTTTGGAGAAGAAGCACAGTAAATTTCCCTTCTTTTACTGTCTTCTCTCCTCTGCTCTTGTACTTCAACTTTTCTCTTCTCCACGCATGGACCTTTGCTTTTCCTTTCTTTTCACTTTTTCAGAATTTTTTCAAAAAGGACCCCCCAAAACCGAAAGAAGCCCCCTCTTTTATAGGCCAAAAAATGTAACTCTTTTGGTCAATATTTCATCCAACGAAAAGATTGCCGATAACCTCTTGATTGCCGATAACCTCTTGATCACAAAAAATATTTTTTATTCTCCTTACCTCCCGAATATCCTCTAATGATTTTATCGCCTATTGATAAAGATGAGATTGCAATGCGGTTTCTTCAATTTTCAAAAAAAATCACCATCATATCGCACCAAATCTTTATTTAAATCATTTTTTTCATTTAAAAGAAACGGGCTCGGGCTAATTTTCTCGTTTTATGGGCTTAGTTCGGCCTGTTAATTTAAACTCAAAAATAATTAATTCGACCCATCCGTCGTCCTAAAAATAAAAATGCAAAACATGTAAATTAAAAATAAACGCACCTAAAATTAATGCTATGCAAATGAATTATAATATTTAATATTAATCCCTAATGACTAAATGGGCCGCCAAAATTTAGGTGTCAACACCTGCTTCTCTTTGGAGGTGAGCTTGAAGAGGTTACCTTCAAAGATAAATTGAGACCTAAATTTTGACTATGCATATGCATTGAATGGTCTTTTTTTTTTATTTTTTTTGCTGGAAAATGAATTCCATTTTTGAATGCAATTTATATTATGCATGGAAACACAAATGAAAAATGAACCTACCTGGAATAACTTACCTTCAAGGAGGGTAGAGTAACTCAAGATAGATTGGTGTTACACGTCCAGGACCCGTACCATTCTACGGTCGCCCAGAATAGTAACATGACTTTGTAAAGAAAACTGCTTTCCCAGGGCCCGTACTATTCTACGGTCGCCTAGTATGACAGAGTTTGGTTGTGTTTAGGACCCGTACCATTTTACGGTCGCCTGAATAAGGAAATAAGTTTTGTCTAGGACCCGTACCATTCTACGGTCGCCTAAATGGGGATTTACCTTCCAGGACCCGTACCATTCTACGGTCGCCTGAATAGGGAAACAAGTTTTGCCTAGGACTCGTACCATTCTACGGTCGCCTAAACGGGGGTTTACCTTCCAGGACCCGTACCATTCTACGGTCGCCTAAACGAGGGTTACCTTCCAGGACCCATACCATTCTACGGTCGTTTGAATAGGGAAATAAGTTTTGGAGAAAAATCTTTGGGGACAGCTCAATTGAGTGTCGATTAAAAGGGACTCTGGGCTACGACAGCACGCCAGGATAATATAAAGGGACTCTGGGCTACGAAAGCATGCCAGATCAATTTAAAAGGATACCGGGCTACAGAAGCACGCCGGGTCGATAAAAGGGGGACTCTGGGCTACGAAAGCATGCTAGGTCAATTTAAAAGGACACCGGGCTACAAAAGCACATCGGGTCAATAAAGAGAGACTCTGGGCTACGAAAGCACGCAAGGTCAATTTAAAAGGACACCGGGCTACAAAAGCACGCTGGCTCAATAAAGATGGGACTCTGGGCTACGAAAGCATGCTAGGTCAATTTAAAAGGACACCGGGCTACAAAAGCACGCCGAGTCAATAAAGATGGGCCCTGGGCTACAAAAGCACGCCAGGTCAATTTGAAAGGACACCAGGCTACAAAAGCACGCCGGGTCAATTTGAAAGGACACCGGGTTACAAAAGCACGCTGGGTCAATAAAGATGGGACTCTGGGCTACAAAAGCACGCCAGGTCAATTTAAAAGAATAGCTTGACCGAGTCAAGTGTCGAGAATGGGTAGATATATACTTACCTGATGATATCTCTGATTCTTTGGGATATGTCTTCTGGAACTTAGATATCCTATGGAGGCCTCTCACCTCCTGGTAGAAATGAATTTTGGAATATCAAGGATGCACCTTGAATGCTCATGATGGTTTCTCATCTCCTCATATCATGAGGCATTTTGAAAGGAACCTGAATGTTAGGAGCTCTTGGGTCTTTGAGAGAACATTATCCGTCAGACATGATTAGAGAAAAAATGCATTCACCAAAGAAATAAGCAATTAAGGCTATTATGGAATGCATACTTCAAAATCTACTGAAGCTTTTATCAATTCAATCAAGATTCATGCATAATGACTTTTGCATCATTTGAATTTCCACTAGAGAGAATTATCGTTCAAGACAATTTTCACTTGTGACATGGATTTCTTAAGAATACTAAATGAGAGACTTTCGGTTAGAAAGGACTTTCACTCACTCTCATTTAGAATGGCTATTTTATGAGAATCACTCAATTTCATCATATCGACATGGGTCCGAGTATTCTCGCAAGCGGTACGATCTTACCAATCTGAGAGGTCTTTAACAGGGACCATAATGTGGGTTTGGCCAACGGCTTAACAAATGGACTCTTTGAGTCTAGGCTATTGAATGGACAATCTTGTAATCATTTCCGGGTTTATAAGTCAAGAACCCTGGAAAAATGAAAAAGAAATAATTTTGCTCGCACTTCTTCAAGCGATGCTTATAAACATATGAACTCCTATGTTAATTCAAGTGCCATAATCTGAAGAGAATTTGTAAGGGACGTAACGTAGGTTGGGTTCATGGGTTGAGAAATGAAATGATCATTAGGCTCAAAATATGTGTGAAGGGTGAGAGTTGGTGATCATCTTGGCATTGCCACCAGTTTTCTTTTTCACCATCGGGGATTGTCTTCATGAAATGCCCCATTGATTGTAGAAACTCGGCATTTGAGTTCTTTGAGTATTGCTCCATTGGGATTCAATTCTTGCAATTGACAGTCACCTATCTTGACTTTCTTTTTTCATCTATGGGCATTGGCCTTGCTTTTACCAGGCACACTGCTTTTTCATGCCCCTAGTTCTCATTGTATTTTTTTCTTCACTTCTTTTTTATGGGCATCGGCCTTGCTTTTACCAGGCACACTGCTTTTTCATGCCCCTTAGTTCTATTTTCAATTCTTGCGCATAATGCATGCGTCAAGCAATTACACTTTAAATGACACTAGAACTTTTCAAAAGTCTTCATCTGCCTTTTGCCTTGCCCTAGTGTGGGGGTTGATCATCAACTGGGTTTAAAAGGAATGAAATTGCAGGCTTAAGTGGGCTATGCAAAGGATATAAGTGTATAGGATAGAGAAAGAAATGCTCTTCGTCATCCTAAGGCACTTAAATTAACACATGAATTCAATGTAATAGCATAACTTGAAGATTGATGCAAGTGAGAGCAAGAAAATTTCAATTCATTGTCCTCACCTCATGATGCCATTTGATCTCTTAGTTGCCCCGATGTGGGGTGATTCTTGACAGGGGTGATTTGAAAAGAATATCCATAAGTGTATGGGCTCAAAAGGGTTAAGCAATGGATCACTTGTAGTGTTTGGGATAGAGAAATGAATTGCCTCTCATCATTTCAGTTGCCGTACCTTTTGCGAGAGAACTCTTTACCTTATGGATATGAACCTTCCTACACTCATCTCACAAGTGTATGAATATGGGACTGTGTATAGGATAAGGTTTGCCTTTCATCATCCCGACTCGTCTCATTTAATAGGCTCAATCAATTTCCGCGTCATTCATTAAATTAATCCATCTTGATGCTCTTTAGTGGAATTGGTGGATAAAACATGTAAGAGTCATCATGCAAAATCTCTTTTTTTAAAAAGAATTCAACAACTTTAAGCATATCAACTTCAAACAGTTTTCTATACTGCAAAATGGTTTTAAGCATTCATTCAAGGATTCCTCTACAATGGGAATTGCCTCAGCAGTTGATGTCTTTGGATTGTCCCTATCATTCAAGACTGATAATCTACTTTTGCCCCTGCACAAGAGAACGTGCATCAGTATGATACTATGCAACATCAAAGTAAATTCAAATGGAATATCCATTCTTGGCTTGAGTTGAGATTTTATCTTAGTCGGGTCACTACTAAAATCTGTCATGCCCACAATCTTGTCATATCAACTCCTCAGAAATGTATCCTTGATAGTTGGGCCAATTGCAACCTAGTGTACTTTTTCAAATGCCTTCTTATCAGACCGAAAAAGTAATACTCTAAAACATGAAGTAAATGAGTTAGAAAATTAAATGGGGCTAACCTAATGCATGTTTTTTTGGAAATGGCTTGAAAAATGATTTTTTTTTCAATGAAATGTTCTTTGTTTTCGAAATTTTTTTTGGGAGGAAGCATGAGAAAGTCCAACCCTTAGGATTTCTCCGTGGATGATATTTTCTTTTCATGGTTGGATATTGTCATTGGATTGGTTGATATACCCCATCATGTCCTCAAAATTGAAAATAAAATTGTAATTTCATTGAATAGAATCAAATGAATTACATTATTGGAATGGAAAATGCAAATAAGAAAAACCTTAAAAACGAAAGCGATAATTGAAATTTCAAAAAGCAGAAAAATCCTAAACAAAACTTGAAATCCTAGAAGACAAGAACTTCTTCACTCAGTGACAGCGTTTGCGCCTTCATCATGGTTGGGCAGATGATTTTTCTGATTACTGCTAAAAGAGAACTCCTTTGTATCCAAGAGGTCTTGGATTTTATGCTTCAAAACATAGCAATCATCAGCGGAATGACCAATCTCTCCCATGTGATAGTCACATTTCTCAGAGGGATTATATGCAGAATAACGCTAGGGATTTGGTCGCTTCGGCTCAGTAGAGAGTAATCCATTCTTTTGGAGAATAGGCAAAACTTCGGATAGGGATCCAGGAAGAGGCGTAAACTACCTCCTAACATTATGTCGTTGACCCAAGAATTGATATCCTCCACCTTGTTGCTCAGTAGAAATCTTAATTACCGGAGCACGATTAGATGTATCACGATTCAGTTGAGAGTAGGCCATATTAATCTCAGCTTCAGGGTCCCTCTCCTTCTTGGTAGAAAATCTCTTGTTGGATGGCTCAGTAAACCACCCTTCTTTTATCCCCATCTCAATCTGTTCACCCACCGGGATAAGTTGGTTGAAGCTTTCGACGTACGTACTGGCCATTAGGTTACAAAACTCAGAAGGGAGGGTCTTCACGACATTAGCTCCTTGTTGGTAGGTTCAGGAGTGATTTGAGCCACTAGGTTTCTCCATCTTACAGCATATTCTTTGAATGACTCGCTCCTTTTCTTTTCCATCCGCTCTAGGTCTTCTCGGGAAGGTGCGATGTCCATGTTGAACTTGTACTGTGTGAGGAACGCGTCAGCCACTTCGTTCCAAGTGTCGAGGAGGTTCACATTCTTCATTATGTACCAGTTTAATGCGGGTCCAGTCAAACTCGCATGGAACGATTGGATCATGAGGGGCTCATTTTTTACGTGCTGGGCCATGCGCACGTGATACAATTGCAGATGAGACTTTGGGCAAGATGTACCGTCATACTTCTCAAACTCTGGCATTTTGAACTTGCTCGGCATTTTGACTTTCTTATAGACTGAGAGGTCGAACGGGAGTGAGCTTTTTGATTCCTGCAGTTGTCTCACTTTCTCTTCCAGCTTTGCAACGCGCTCATCTTGATCTGTCTTAGGAGCGCTGTCAAGCTTGACTTTTCCAACAAGGACCGAGTCATCGTCCAGCCCAGGCATGGCGTCGTCAATCGTTTGAACCTTGTTTGCTTGCTTCGGGATAACTATTTCGGGAAAAGCAAGTGGAGCTATTGGATTCGCTTGAAAGAATTGGAGTTGATCCGTCACAAGCTATATAAAGGCAAGTACTTGTTGAAGTTGAGTCTCCACAGCAGACATACGATCACGCATTTCATTTTGGTCGGCCATTCTAGCTCTTGATCGCCTAATGAAAAAATGGGAATATGTAAGAATGAGGTATAATGAGAAAACCAATCCATGACAACAATCTATTTTTTAGTTAAGAAAAGTCAACATATGAAAAGGATTTTCTAAAAATGGATTAGGAAAACAAAGACATGGGATGCTTCAGTAGGGACGAATTTTTTTAAACATGAACTAGGAAGAGCCAAGACATGAATTGAAAACAAATTTCCAGTTTTTTTTTTTTTTTTTCAATTGATTCCTTGCATGGCAATTTCCTCATTTCATTTTTAATTGACAAAGGAATTAAATCAATGATTGACCTAAATTGTCATGAACCGACCCAAAAGTATAACAAAATAAATTGCATAGTACAGGGATAAGAGACTTACTTTACCAAAGAAAATCAATGGCAATCACATAGACACGCACATGAAACGTGAGGCTCGATTTCTATCTAAATGGCTTAACAAAGTGGAGCTAAGAGGGTGATCTGACCGTTGTAGTCTCGCATTAACGTCAGGTCCCCTTAACTCCGAGCTCAGTCAAATGGAATGTCCAATAGTCACGCAGTCTCGCGGATATGGACAAAACACATTCGACACCAAGAAAAACTTTCGGGGAAGAGAAGGTCAACCTCTACATAGCAGTCTCGCTTTGAAGGAAGTATACTTCTCAACACCATCCTAGAAATCCTATCACAGCCCAGGTCAGACCGCAGGTTGTGTGTGCAAATAGTGTGGTGCTAAAGCAATAAAGCATGCACAACAATTTAAATGCAAACAACACTTCTAATTGAAAAAATAAATCATTTATCCCACACTCCAACCTGTAAGACAAAGGTTAGCAAAGACTACTCCCCTTATACCTCCCATCTGCAAGAACATTTAATACCTTAAAAATGTTAGGGACGTACCTGGGATCCTTGCTGCCAAACAAAAACATTTTTAAAGTAAAAAGAAAAATTGGCCTAAGTCCACTAAGTGTTTTAACACAAGTCCCCAGCGGAGTCGCCAAGCTGTCGCGACCCAACTTTTCGGGTTTGCCACCTAAAACTAGGTTGATGGACTACTAAGTCTTTTAGCTTAGCTCGGGCTCTCCCAAGCCCATATCAAATCGCCAAGCTGTTGCGACCCAATTTTTCGAATATATATATATTTTTTTTTCTTAGTGATTTTCTAAAACAAACATTATCAATTATCCTTAAATCTAAACAAATAAGATATTCAACCAATAAAGGATTAAAATGAACGAAAAAATAACCCGTTATCTCACGGGTCAAATTAACGATTACTTTTAACCTTGAACATCAGACAACAAATCAAAATAATTAAAAATCTGATCCGAAACCTTACGGATCAAATTAATAATTAAATTAATTCAACAATTAATATATTATAAACAAACGCCAAGAGTTAATATAATTAAAAAAATGACCCGACATCTTACAGGTCAAATTAATAATTACAATAAATCTTAGGGACAACTCTTATGGGTAGTGCCTATAATAAACAATTACCAATATTCCAATTGGTACAATAATGGCAAAACTTAAAAAGGTAAATAAAATAAATGACAGTTAAAAGTAAATAAAATAAATGAAAGATAAAAGTAAAAAATAAATAAACAACCTAAGGAAAAAAGGGGGCAGCAAATTGTCGGTCCGGCGAGGGGGGTCGCCCACGGCGGAGCTCTGGTGAGGTGCACAGCAAGCGGAAAAATTGCAGATCCGGCTCAGGTGGACTTTGGGCGAGGCTAGTGCGACCGATCGCACAGCAGGGGAAACTCACGGCTGCAGCGGTGTGGCGATCTGGAGAGGGCGGACCGACGGGATGGTGAACGGAGAGTTGCAGGTGTTGGGCTGCACGTCGGGGGGCGGATCGGTTTTGGTCGCAACTGTGGATGCGCTGCTGCGAGCGTCGGCTTCACGGGCGGAGCTTGTCGTGGGTTGCTCGCGGAGGACTCCGGCGTGGGCGTCGCGCGGAAGAGGCGGGCTTCAGGTGATGGTGGCGCGGACCAGTGTGGGTCTCGCTAGACGGTGAAGGGGCGGCGTTCGGAGCTCGGTGTCGGATCTCGGCGGGCGTCGGTGTGGAGAGGGTGCTCGGCGATCAGACGGCAATGGCAACGAGCGGCGGCGGCGGCGTCCGTGCGGGGGGTGAGTCCGGCGAGGCGACAGTGGGCGGAGGTGTGCGCCGGTGAGGAGAATTTTGGAGAAGAAGCACAGTAAATTTCCCTTCTTTTACTGTCTTCTCTCCTCTGCTCTTGTACTTCAACTTTTCTCTTCTCCACGCACGGACCTTTGCTTTTCCTTTCTTTTCACTTTTTCAGAATTTTTTCAAAAAGGACCCCCCAAAACCGAAAGAAACCCCCTCTTTTATAGGCCAAAAAATGTAACTCTTTTGGTCAATATTTCATCCAACGAAAAGATTGCCGATAACCTCTTGATCACAAAAAATATTTTTTTTATTTTCCTTACCTCCCGAATATCCTGTAATGATTCTATCGCCTATTGATAAAGATGAGATTGCAATGCGGTTTCTTCAATTTTCAAAAAAAATCACCATCATATTGCACCAAATCTTTATTTAAATAATTTTTTTCATTTAAGAGAAACGGGTTCAGGCCGATTTTCTCGTTTTATGGGCTTAGTCCGGCCTATTAATTTAAACTCAAAAAAAATTAATTCGACCCATCCGCTGTCCTAAAAATAAAAATGCAAAACATGTAAATTAAAAATAAACGCACCTAAAATTAATGCTATGCAAATGAATTATAATATTTAATATTAATCCCTAATGACTAAATGGGCCGCCAAAATTTAGGTGTTAACAATAGTATGGATGTGCCACCATTAGCTCGTTATGGAGTGATATCGAACATTGAGGTTACCTTCACTGATGTGTATGACTCTGATGTTGAGCTAACCTTCTCCAAATATGAGGCCACGTTATGGATGGATGATGGTAGAGCTGAGATGATCCCTAGGAAGTTTGTTGCATGGTTTGTCAAGCATGATGGAGCAATGTTTGGCCCTATTCCTTTTAGCGATGGTGGAGCAGGAGCTGGGACGGATGGCGCCTAGATGCCTTTGATAGCATAGAAGCTGACTATCTTTTGCTTTCTTTTGAACGTGGGCTTGTGTGGGAACTCGTGGAGTAGACACCCTCACCCTTTATCCCTGACTTTCGTTACACCTTACTTTTGTTATGTATATGTTGTATATAAAGGCGATGAACATGGAAAGTGTTCAGGTTGATAAATTTTGTAGGCCCTGATGATGGTAAAAGAAATGAAGCTTCTTGTGATCTTATCTATATGCATCAAAACATTGGCCTATATTAATTATTGGTAGAGGAATTGTAGGATAAACTCATAATATAAACTATAGATTTTAAATAATCCATGTTATACATGCTAACCTTCAATAGCGATCACTATAAATGGAACTCACAATTTTTAAAGATTGCAATAATAAATAAATTCCGTTTGCGCTTAGTACGTGACGCCCTAGGACGTCACAGAAGACAGCAGGTCCCGATCCGTACGCGACCCACGCCTGCCTCCTTGCTTGGCCGCCGATCGCCCCAACTCGTCACCCGTTGTCACCCGCGCCACCACATAGCCCGTGACCTACAGATCTCTCGCTCGCCATCACTGAGCACCACCGTAGCCGCTCCTGTTCCGCCTTGCAACGCCGCTGCCGCCCTAATCTGACCGTGATCTGCACCGCCCAAGCACCAAATCTGGAGTCCCCGTGACGCCGGAAGCCATCTGCAGCAGGTCCCGAGCTCCACCGCGCCTCACTTGCAACCCCGCAAGACCGGCGAAGGTGCGATTGCCCCTACTTTGCTCCCGATGACCCCAAGGAGCCTTCGTCCAACGCCACGCCGTTGTCCTTGCTTCGCTCAACACCGTCGCCATGCCCGTGTCACCCCCGCGCCTAATGATCCGCTTTGACGCGCAGCAGCCTACACTGGACGCCATACCTCTGCCGGTCCTCTCGCCGGAGCTCCGACGCCGACCCCCCTCTCTCCGGGTACCCCATCCACGTTGTTGTCCTCTCCCCTTAGGTAGTTTAGTTTTTTTTTTTTATGTTATTTTATATTTTTTTAGAGTTTCGTTATTATTGTAAGGTGTTTTTCATTTTATAAATACTATAGGCATTATTCGTAGGGATTTTGTCCGGAATTATTGTAATTATTAATTTGATCCGAGAGACATCGGATCATTTTTTAATTATATTAATTTTTGGGCTTATTGGTAGAATTTCAATTGTTAAATCACAATAATTATTTAATTTGGTCCGTAAGACTTCGGATCAGATTTTTAATTATTTTGATTTCTTTGTTGTGATAATTAGGGTTAGAATAATCGTTAATATGACCTGTGAGACAATAGGTTATTTTTTCGATTATTTTAATCCTTTGTTGGTTGATTATGTTGATTATTTAGGTTTAATATTTCATAATTACGCATCTTTTTTAAAAAAATCAAAAAGTATAAAAAAAATCTAAATCTTGCATTAGAGTTTTTTTTTTTAGGCTTAGTAAATTAGGATTGCATCATGTTATTATGTTTCAATAATCACATCGTGTAGTTTTTTTTCAGTTACATCATTATGTTGTTTTCTTTTTAATAAGAATTATTAAGTAATTTAAAAAAAAAGAAAAAGAAAAAACACAAAAGGTCATTTATTTGGTTAGTAATAGGTTAGCTCATAATTAATCCCATTTTATGTCATCATTGTTTACTGTAGGTTGCATACATTAAAAAAGAATCAATAAAAAAAATCATAAAAAGAACATGCATATAGAATTATTATGTCATTCGTCCCATATCATGAAGTGCATGCATATTTAGGATTATATAAATTAAATTGCATACATATAGTGATAGTTCAGGTTATGCCATATGAATTGCATCTCACATATCATTAAAGTAAAATTCATGCATATCAAATTTAAATTAAGATTACATTTAATTAGATATCATGTCATTTAGAAAAATCATGTTTAGGGCATGCTTTTTTATTAGCATTGTTAATGTTTTTAGAGAATAGACATTAATAAAGTTGTAGTTTATAATTTTTTTACGAATCTAGCATTTCGGTTTATTGAATGTTATTTCGTTGATTATGCACCCGCATGACCACCATTTGCATATTAGTAGCTTAGGTTAAAATTAATCAATACTGCTTGCAAAATATTTTTGAAATTAAAATAAAAAGGTACCGAAAGGGCGTTAGACTAATCTAGCGTAACCATGTCTCCGGACTTATTGAATCTCTGGTTCGCAAAAATAAAGTATTCTCCCATACTTTATTTGGGTTTCTAACCAACCCTAATTGGTTAGTGGCGGCTCCAAATTGAGTATAATTGCATGTTTAAGTGGGTTAATTTCTTAATATCAAGTCGCGATTGGTAGGACTTGGGAGGGTCCGTGCCAAGTCTTCGGACTTAGTAATCCATTAACCTTCTTTAGGTAATTCACCCTCGAAAATTAGGTCACGACAACTTGGCGACTCCACTGGGGACGAGTTAAAACTCATAGTGGACATAGGCATGTTTCTTTTTAAAAATATTTTTGTTTGGCAGCAAGGACACCAGGTACGTCCCTAACATTTCTAAAGGTGTTAAATGTTCTTGCAGATGGGAGGTATAAAGGGAGTAGTCTTTGCTAATCATTGTTTTGCAAGAAGGTGTTGGATAAACGATTTATTTTTCCTTTATTAGAAGTGTTGTTTCCATTTAAATTGTTGTGTATGTTTTATTGCTTTTAGCGCTACACTATTGCACACACAACTTGTGGCCGGACCTAGGCCGCGATAGGATTTCTAGGATGGTGTTGAGAAGGATACTTCCTCCAAAGCGAGACTGCTATGTAAAGGTTGACCTTCTCTTCCCCGAAATTTCTTTCATGGTGTCGAATGTGTTTGTCCATATCTGCGAGACTGCGTGATTATTGGACATTCCATTCGACTGAGACTGTGACGGAGTTAGGGAGACCTAACACGTTAATGCGAGACTGCAACGGTCAGGTCATCCTCTTAGCTCTACTTTGTTAAGCCATCTAGATAGAAATCGAGCCACACATTTCATGCGTGTGTCTATGTGATTATCATCCATTTCTGGTAAAAGTAAGTTGTCTAAACTCTTACTTTGCAATTTACTTACTTTATTGTAATTATGTCGGTTCATGACAGTAGGTTTCGTCGTCAGTCTTGTTTTATATGTAATGGGGAAAGCCGACGTATAGTTCATTTCCACTCCCAAAAAAGAGCTCAAAATGTGGCTGGACCAGTTAGATCAAGACGGCCAGAGATATGTGAAAGCCAGGATCGCCCGACTTCTCCCATTATAAGATATTAGCATCCACTCTGGTGTTATACATTGCCCCATTTCTGGTGTCCACAAACTTCAACCTTCATGTTTGGTGAGTATGAGCTAACCCCAACACTAGAGGAATATAATGTTGCCATTGAAATGCCCCTGGAGAAAGAACTTATTAGGCCGCCTATCGGCATTGATTCTATTTCTGAATTATCACAATTTTTAAAAATTGAGGCCGAAGTGGTAAGGAAGGTTGTTAAAGCCAATTGCTATGCATGCCCATTTTCATTTTTGAAAGAGTGTTTTGCAAACCAACCAATTATTTCAAAAGCTAGGATTTTCATGTTAGCATTTTTGGACTGATCATTTTCCTTATCGAAAAAATGCCATTAATCCTTCAATTTCATGGGTGGTTAGTCGTGTTTACGATGGGTTAAATTATGTCAATATGATTTTAGCTGAAACATTTTTGTCATTAACCCGTTTCGAACAAAATGAGGAAAAGACCATGCATGCCCTCCCTGAACTTTTGCAAATATGGTTTTCCTCCCACATAAGAGGGTTTGGGCACCTTATGAAACAATTTAAGATTGACGATTTTAGGCACCCCATACAAAAATTTGTGGTCCTAGAACATTTTTCCCCAAATAAGTAGTACGCCCGTTAGATTAATTTTTTGAAAGATCCTAATCCTAAGGCATTCCTATGGCATACTAAATGGTTCCGAGTTGAGGAGGCTCGTTTCTCACATAAGCATGATGGGCCAATCCCATTGCTAGGCCTTTCCAATGCGACTTCTTATTCCCCACATAAGGTGGCCCGTCAGTACAAAGTTCTTCAAGAAGTTCCTCCGCCGCTCAAGACAGAGTTGTTTCAAGTTCGTTTTATTCAAACAGACTATGGCTACTTCAACGAGATCCAGATGATCATTGCCGCATGGAATCAATGCCACCCTGAGAAGATTTTGGTGCCCAAGAGACTGAAAGGCGAGGAGGAGATTCACCATGCGTCGACATTCTACATCCGACAACACCAGATTCCTGCTGCCTTGCGTCCAGTGGTCCCTGATGTGACCGAGAAGCCCACCCAACGAGCACAAATTGAGCATCTTAAGCGGAAAGTGGAAATGATTGAAGCTGAAAATAAGAAACTTTGCAAGGCGTTGGGTTTCCGAAAGCATAAAAAATGAGATGTTTTGGTTTCTTAGTTCAATGTTTAGGGACTTTGATTTCAATTTAGTGCTTTCAATTTTTAGTTCAATGTTTAGGGATTTGAATTTCAGTTCTTAGTTCATTGTTAGAAAGTTTGGTTCAATGTTTAAAATAAATTTTGAATAAAATGAGGCGATTAGACCATTGTCATGGGCCATTTTCCTATCTTGTCATCGTTTCTTACATTATCTCTTTTCTCCCCTAGGTAACAACACGGCTCACCCAAGATTGCTAATCCGTACTCGTTCTATAGTAACAATGGCCGATGACGCCGAACAAATGCGTGTTGCTGAATAAGCTCGCATCGCTGCCCTTGAATCGGAGATGAAGCAAGTCCTGAATGTTCTTGAGCAGCTCTCTAAACAAATCGATTCTCTCCAAACAAACGCTCCTCCATCAGCTCCGCAAGTTGAAGTGGTGTTACCACAATATGCTCCCATGGCTGATCCGAGAGATAAAGGCAAGAATACGTCCGTAGTTAGGCCATCAACCTTTGAGGATCCCTCCAGGGTTAAAATTTCTGACGCGCCTCAAATTGTTGTTGATGATGTGGTACAAGTGATACATTCGGATGTACCGAAAACTGAGCAAGAAAAACGCTTGGCAAAAATCGAGGAGAAACTTAAGCAACTGCAAGGTTCATTTAGCCAAGGCCCAACTGATCTCTCCCATTATGCAAAGATCAAGATACCAAAGAAGTTCAAAATGCCAAACTTTGAAAAGTATGATGGCGCCTCTTGCCCGAAGATCCATCTGTAGACTTATGTGGTCAGGATGACTTAATACGTTGATAACATCCCTTTGATGATTCAACAATTTCAAGCAAGCCTGACGAACCAACACTTCAATGGTACATTATGAAGAAAATTAATCCGCTAGAGACTTGGGAGAATTTGACTGATGCCTTCTTCAAGCAATAGAAGTATAATATTGATGTCACTCCATCTTGAGAGGACTTACTTCGCACGAAGAAGAAGAGGACGGAATCTTTTAAGGCTTATGTCACGAGATGGAGGACCGTAGCTGCTCAAATTACTCCGGAGCCGACAGAAAAAGAGCTGATGGATTTGTTCATGAAGACACTCCCGCCTGAGTATCGAAATCAAATGTTGGGTTCGACTATCGAGTCATTCAATCAGCTAATCCCTGTCGACGAGTGAATTGAAGTAGCATTGCAATATGGATGGGCGTCTGATCAAACTAGCTCATATGAGAGAGTCTCAACCAAGAAGGATAAGGAACTTGTAGCGAAGGTTAATGCAGCTTTTATTCAACCACCTCGCCCTACCCCTAACACCCAATAGGGAAGAGCACGACCATTCTTTGGCCAACAGAAAAACTCTTTCAGGCGTCAATTTACGCCACTTCCTAAGCCCTTGTCCAAGATCTTGCCGACCCTTCAGAAGAGAGGATTACTCGCTAAGGAACCTAAGCGATCTAATCTCGAGCGTTTCCCCAACTATGATCCATCCAAGACATGTGCTTACCATATGAGGGAAGTAGGGCATTTTGTTGATGATTGTTATACGCTACGACACAAAATCTAAAATCTTTTGGATGCTAAGGTGGTCTCATTCCGTGGTGCACAGCCAAACATCCAGAATAACCCACTCCCTGACCACCCAGAAGTTGTGAATGCAATTTTCAGTTTTGATGTTGGTAGAAAGAAGAGCTTGAAAGTGCATGTAGACATTGTTTATAATGGCTTAGTTCGAGCTAGATATTATTTAGATGCAAAAGAGCCCACCATGTTTCAGATGATGCATGAGGAAAAAGGGGTGATCGATACCTATGTTTAATACTCCAAGCCTCTAGATGCTGACGTCGATATTATTCCTATTGGATGGGGAGACAAGCCAGTTGCAGACACCATTCAATCTGCTGGAAAGGACGACGCACTCGAAGGAATGACTGAATTGTTCGAAGAGAATTTAGTATTTGCCATCGACGAAGTTCGAGAGTAGGAGAATTTTAATTATTTGCACACTCCTCTGCGTGGGAGTTTTTATTGCTTTCCTTAATTTGCATTAGGATTTTCAATTCTAGGATTTCTCTCATTTCAATAATGTAATTTGCTTTTCATCCAATAAAATACAAGAAGATTTTCATGTTTTAAGGGCATGTTGAGGTACATCAAACTAGCCCTATGATGAAATCCTACCAAAAAGAAAACTGCAAGGAGCTAATTCTGAAGGCTGGGCTTCTTCATGTTCCCTTTGAAAATTTTTCAAAATAAAAAAAATTTTCCAGCATGCATCTAATTTACCCTGTTTGTTTCTTTTAATTATCTACTTTATGTTTCAAGTGCAACCCTGCGCACATGAGCTCCCTTACAAAGAGGGGGCAAGACATTGGACACCTAATAGCTTTGACTTTACGATCCAATGTGCAAGAATAGAGCATGGCCTCTTTGTCATTATAGAATGCTTTCACATGATATTGTGCAATTCGTCAATTCCACTTAAAATTTATCAAAATGGATAATTCAGTGAAAGATATCAAGTTACTTGAGCATGCTTAATGAGGTGTGAAAGGCAAGCCTAATCCCATACACAGTCCCCTGTCTATACATTGTGAGGTGAGTATGGAAACATTTTGTGTTTCAAGGTGAAGAGTTTCTTGCAAAAAGTACGACAACTAAAATGATGAGAGGCAGTTCATTTCTCTACTAATGAACCCTTGTTTAACCCTTCTTTAAGCCTAAATACTTGAAGAATTTCTTTCATACTACCCCTGTCAAGGACCACCCCACATCGAGGCAAATGGAGGTAAGTCGACATTGAAGGAGAGGGAAATGGATAGAAATTTTCTTGCTTTCACTTGCATTAATCTTTAAGTCATGCTATTACATTGAATTCATGTGCTAATTTAAGTGCCTTAGGATGACGAAGAGCATTTCTTTCTCTATCCTACATACTTATATCCTTTGCATAGCCCACTTGAGCCTATAATTTCATTTCTTTAGACCCAGTTGGTGATCATCCCCCACACCGGGGCAAGGCAAAAAAGCAATATGGTTTGGAGTGCTGACAAGAGACGAAGACCTCCCAATGATCCAAATGTCAAAAGCACCATAGAACCAAGGGGCATGAAAAAGCAGTGTGCTTAGTAAAAGCAATGCCAATGCCCATGAAAAAGAAGTGAAGAAAAAATGAATGAAAATTAGGGGGCATGAAAAAGTGGGGTGCCTAGTAAAAGCAAGGCCAATGCCCATAGATGAAAAAAGAGAGAGTCAAGATAGAGGACTATCAATTGCAAAAATTGCATCCCCAATGTAGCAATACTCAAAGAACTCAAATGCTGAGTTTTTACAATCAACGGGGCACTTCATGAAGACAATCCCCGATGATAAAAAGAAAACTGGTGGCAATGTCAAGGTGATCACCAACTCTGACCCCCCTAAATACATTTCGAGCCTAACGATCCTTTCGTTTCTCAACCCATGAACCTAGCCTATGTTACGTCCCTTACAAAGTCTCTTCAGATTAGGGCACTTGAATTAATACAGGAGTTCACATGTTTTAAGCATTGCTTGAAGAAGTGCGAGCAAGATTATTTCTTTCTCATTTTGCAGGGTTCTTGACTTGTAAACTCGGAGATGATTACAGAATCATTCTTTCAATTGCTTTGACTCGAAGAGTCCCTTTGTTAAGCCTTTGACCAAGCTCACATTACAGTCCTTGTCAAAGACCTCTCAGATTGGTAAGGTCGTACCGCTTGCAAGAAAATTCAAACTCTTGTCAACAAGATGATGATAAGATTGAGTGATATATTCCCACATCAATGATCGGGACAAATAACCCCTCCTAAATGAGAGTGAGTGAAAAGCCTTTTCACACCAAAAATGTCTCATTTAGCATGTTCAAGAGATTCACGCTACAACTGAAAATTGTCCTAGTGATAATTTTTCCGATGGAAGCTGGATAAAACCATCATGCATGGACCGTCATTGAATTGTTCCTTAAAGACCAAAAAATTGTATTTGAAACCCTGAGTTTGTTCAGTCATCTTTGTACTTGATGAGAATTCCAAGTACCCATTTATAAAATGTTTTCAAATGTCTAGTATGAGTTCCAAATGTTTGAACCTGTAAACGCTTGATGTGACTTCCAAGTGTTTGTCTTTTCAAACATCTGATGTGATTTCCAAATGTTTAGTAAATGTTTTCAAATGTCTGACATAAGAATCAGATCTTTGAAATTTCAAGTACTTGATGTAATTTCCAGGTGCTTAGAATCTGATGAGAGTTCCAGATTCTTAAAGACTTTGAGCCTTTCAATTATCTGAAAAGAGTTCCAAATGTTGTCAGGTCTCATAAAAATCATTTCATATCTAATAACACTCTTCTAAATCCCTAGACAAGTATGATAGGTGCGTGTTCTTCTTTGCATTTGCATTTCATTGGACATAGACACATTGAGATCTATGTTCCTTACCAAGTCATGGCATTTACATTACATTTCTATATTGCATGACCTTGCATTAAATTTATTTGAATCCATTTCTTATATAAAAAAAAAAAGTCATTATAATTAACATTTGCATATTTATTTCATATTCATTTTGCATGGTTTAAATTTAGGTGTCATTTATCTTTGACAAAGTACACCGCAAGTGTCAAAACTTGGCACGGGGGACACTTAAGTGCCAAAACTTTGAAAAGGTACACTTAAGTGCCAAAATCGGAGTAAAGTGGAACACTTAAGTGCCACTCCGGTCAAAATCCGGCTAAATTGCTGACGTGGCAATTTTCCAGCGAGTTGGCTGCAAAACGGCGTCGTTTTGCACGCTGACGTGGCGACAAATTGCAAAACTGATGTCATTTTTGGGTCTGATGTGTAAATAATTAATATAAAAATTAATTAAATTTAATTTAAACTTAATTTTCTTTTAAAATATTCTAAAAATTTAAAATAAAAAGAGGGGGTGTTGGGGTCGAAGGGGCGGCGAGGGCCGAGCCCTCGCCACCACCGCCTCCCCACCATCACCGGGAAGGGCCGACGACGGAGGGGAGGGTCGGCCGGGGTGGCTAGCCCCGGCCGGCCGGCGGCGAGGGCTCGCGAGCCCTCGCCGGGGCGAGGGCCACGACCCTTGCCCTAGATTTGGGCGAGCGCTCGCAGCCCTCACCGCCGGTCGGCCGGCGTCGCCGACCCCCGGCCGGGGCTCGGCGACCCGGCCGATGCTCCCCCACCGTCGCTGGCCCTTCCCAAAGAACGGTGGGGAGGTGGCGAGGGCCCGTGAACCCTCGCCCAAATCTGAGGCGAGGTCGCGGCCCTCGCCGCGATCCGGCAAGGGCTTGTAGCCCTCACCGCCGGTCGGCCGAGGGCCAGCCACCCCGGCCGACCCTCCCCCCTCCGTCACCGGCCCTTCTTGGCGGTGGCGGGGAGGTAGTGGCGGCGAGGGCTCAGCCCTCAGCCGCCCGTTCGGCCCCAACTCCCCCTTTTTTAAAAAAAATTTTAGTTTTTTAATTTCTAGTTTTTTAATTTTTAGTTTTTTAATTCTAGTTTTAAAATTTTTAGAATATTTTAAATAAAATTAAGTTTAAATTTAATCTAATTAATTTTTATATTAATTATTTACAAATCAGACCCAAAAACGATGTCGTTTTTGCAATTTTTCGCCACATCTGCGTGCAAAACGACGCCGTTTTGCACCCAACTCGTCGGAAAATTGCCACGTCAGCAATTTGGCTGGATTTTGGCAGAGTGGCACTTAAGTGTTCCACTTTACTTCGAAATTGGCACTTAAGTGTACCTCTTCGAAGTTTTGGCACTTAAGTATCCCTCCATGCCAAGTTTTGGCACTTGCGGTGTACTTTGTCCCATTGAGATCTATGTTCCTGACCAAATCATGGCATTTACATTGCAGTTCTTTATTGCATGACCTTGCATTAAATTTATTTGAATCCATTTCTTATAAAAAAAAAAAAGTCATTATAATTAACATTTGCATATTCATTTCATATTCATTTTGCATGGTTTAAATTTAGGTGTCATTTATCTTTGAAGGAAACCTCTACGAGCTTCCCTTCAAAGAGGGGTAGCTGTTGACACATAATTTAAACTCATTTTTAGAAATAAAAGATAATCTTTGATTATAGAGGGAAATTTTGAAAAAAAAAACTTTGAATTCAAAAAAAAGAAAATTCAACAGACGTGTGATTTTGGAGCCACTTTTTTGTTGAGAAGTTGAGTGAATATCGGGAAATCTTCACTTGTTTGTTGAATTTTTCCCTCAATAAATAGAGAGTGCGAAACCTTTCGCCGGTGGGCGCTTCTCTTCATCTTTCATCGAAGGAAAAAATAGAAAAGGAACAAAAAAGGGGGGCTTTTCGAGAGTTTCTTTTTTGGTGAAAAAAGGAACACAAAAGTAAAAAGTAAGAGTTTCGTTATTATTGTATGGTGTTTTTCATTTTATAAATATTATAGGCATTATTCGTAGGGATTTTGTCCGGAATTATTGTAATTATTAATTTGATCCGAGAGACATCGGATCATTTTTTAATTATATTAATTTTTGGGCTTATTGGTAAAATTTCAATTGTTAAATCACAATAATTATTTAACTTGGTCTGTAAGACTTCGAATCAGATTTTTAATTATTTTGATTTCCTTGTTGTGATAATTAGGGTTAGAATAATCGTTAATTTGACTTGTGAGACAATATGTTATTTTTTCGATTATTTTAATCCTTTGTTGGTTGATTATGTTGATTATTTAGGTTTAATATTTCATAATTACGCATCTTTTTTTTTAAAAACAATATAAAAGTATAAAAAAAATCTAAATCTTGCATTAGAGTTTTCTTTAGGCTTAGTAAATTAGGATCGCATCATGTTATTATGTTTCAATAATCCCATCGTGTAGTTTTTTTTTAGTTACATCATTATGTTGTTTTCTTTTTAAAAAAAGAGAAAAAGAAAAAACACAAAAGGTCATTTATTTGGTTAGTTAATAGGTTAGCTCATAATTAATCCCATTTTATGTCATCATCGTTTAGTGTAGGTTGCATACATTAAAAAAGAATCATTAAAAAGAATCATAAAAAGAACATGCATATAGAATTATTACGTTATTCGTCCCATATCATGAAGTGCATGCATATTTAGGATTATATAAATTAAATTGCATACATATAGTGATAAATTAAGTTATGCCATATGAATTGCATCTCACATATCATTAAAGTACAATTCATGCATATCAAATTTAAATTAAGATTACATTTAATTAGATATCATGTCATTTAGAAAAATCATGTTTAGGGCATGCATTTTTATTAGCATTGTTGTAAATGTTTTTAGAGAATAGACATTAATAAAGTTGTAGTTTATAATTTTTTTACGAATCTAGCATTTCGGTTTATTGAATGTTATTTCGTTGATTGTGCACCCGCATGACCACCATTTGCATGTTAGTAGCTTAGGTTAAAATTAATCAATACTGCCTGCAAAATATTTTTGAAATTAAAATAAAAAGGTACCGAAAGGGCGTTAGACTAATCTAGCGTAACCATGTCCCCGGACTTATTGAATCTCTGGTTCGCAAAAATAAAGTATTCTCCCATACTTTATTTGAGTTTCTATCCAACCCTAATTGGTTAGTGGCGGCTCCAAATTGAGTATAATTGCATGTTTAAATGGGTTAATTTATTAATATCAAGTTGTGATTGGTAGGACTTGGGAGGGTCTGTGCCAAGTCTCCGGACTTAGTAATCCATTAACCTTCTTTAGGTAATTCACCCTCGAAAATTAGGTCGCGACACTCCTTGAAACTGATCAAACAAGTCATCGATCCTTGGCAACGGATACTTGTTCTTAATTGTCACCTAATTGAGTTGTTGGTAGTCAATGCACAAGCGCAAAAAACCATCCTTCTTCTTCACAAACAGAACCGGTGCTCCCCAAGGTGATGCACTAGAGCAGATAAATCCTTTATCCAACAACTCCTGCATTTGTACCTTCAATTCCTTAAGTTCTGACAAGGCCATCCGGTAAGGAGCTTTAGAGATTGGCTTTGTCCCGGGGGCTAACTCAGTCACAAACTCGATCTCTCACTCTGGCAGCAAACCTGGCAATTCCTTTGGAAAAATGTCCGGTAACTCTTGAATTACAATAATGTCTTATAACTTCAGCTCCTTTACTGTCGTATCCACGACAGTCGCCAAGTAACCTTGACAACTCCTGTCTAACAAATGGGTTGCCTCAAGCAACGAGAAAAAAAAAAAAAAAAAAGATCGAGGGTCTTCCTCAACTCCCAGTAAACTCGAAATGGGTCAAATTGTATCACATTACGACAACAATTCATTACAACAAAAAGCTCCTCGAGCCAAACCTTTTCATATATAACATCAAAGTTATACATAAACAAACTAGTCAAGTACAATTCTAGTCAGCGATTCTCCTTTCTACAACTTTATTACAACGATCGAAGTTCCCCATACTGAACCAAAATTCTGCTGCTCTACCCTGATAAATTCACCCCAAAACATTCTTCCTTTGATCGGTGCATGGTTCGATTCATTCTTGTTCCTTTTGCCATCCTAGTGGCGCCTTATCTGCGGTAGTGGTGCTAGTGCTCTCCTGGACCTACGAGGACAGTTCCTCACTTGATGGCCATGCTGGCCACATCCATAGCATGCTTTCGTTATACCTAGACACTAAGTCAGTCCATGCTTCCTTCTACAAACTTGGCACCTGTCTGGTGAGTTCTCTACCTCCTGTCGGATGACAGCATGCACCTTTTCTTACACGGGGGCCTTATCCAAGTACCCCACTGTGCGTCTTGTGGCGCATTCTCTCTATTCTGATCCATCAGTGGCAATGGTAGTAGCAACTACTGTCCCATCTGCCTGCGCGGACAATCCTTAAACTGGTGGTCTTGTTGGCCACTTTTAAAACAAGCTCCTGTCCTTTTAAAACACGATGAAGACCCATGCCTTTTCCTACAAGCAAGACACATGCCCTTTAGGTTGGATGCTGGCTTTCCCATTATACTCCTTCGAGTGGGACGTTTAAAGTGTTTTCCTTCTATCATTGGTCTCTTCCTAAACCAACTTCCAACTCTGTCTGAACTGAACTGCAACCTAGATGGGGCGGCTCGCTCCTCGATCACAATTCTAGGTTGGGTCTCAATAGGTGCAGCAACAATGGCGATTATGGCATTGGCGACAGCAGTGACAGCGGCAACAGCGACGGCTTGATCTTGTGCTTACTGACCCAAAATGCTTCCCAAAGACTTTAGTGCATGAACGATCTGGTCGAACCTAGGATCGTTCGGTGCTGCTACACTCTCAATACCAACTTGCGGCGGTACTCTCACACTCGCGCTGGTCTGAACCTGCGCTCTACCTCGAGTACCGACTCTTGTCAGTGTCCTACCCCGAGGTACAGGTCCTACCGACCTCCTCCAAGGAGTTCTCCACTCCTAGTCACTCATCCTACAGGCTCCTTATAGACACCTGTTTTTCAATTCCAACATCAATTTAGAATTTGAGTGACCCAACAAACAAGCTATCAAACTACTATCACTCACATGCATCAGCATGAAATAAATGTCATTCCTAACTATCCCATGACTCATCGCATCTTATCACTCCATACACAGACCATGCTCTGGTACCACTTAAACGGGGTTGTCACGCCCCCGAACCCCGAGACACGTGAACAACCCGCCATGGTCATGCAAATGCGACATTCCTAGGTAGTGTCGCCAACCCCATTCATTTATTATGCACATGCGGAATGTAATATAAAAACCCCTAACAAGATTTACGAGATAGGAAAGCAGGAAACCAAATCATCAAAAAAACAAACATACTTTCATATATACTCACACCAGAGTTAATATACACCAAAAATAGATCAATCTACAAAAAGGGATCGATCCACCAAAAAGAAGAAACAGTCTTAAGACTACTAGTCGGACTCGTTCGTTGATCCCACCTTTGACTGCACAGCCTCTTGAGACGATGGGTCCACCACTCCACCCTCGAGAGGATCAGCTACACCCTCACCTAGAATGGCCTCCGCCACAGCAGGTGGAATATCAAAACCATCAAGTGGGCCAATCCTAAAACCATTTGGCCCAAAATGGAACCATGCCCTATACTTATGAGGCACTCTGACATTCACGGCCTCCTGGATCCAGACCATGGACCTAATCAGCTCGTAGATCCAATGACCACCAAGGCTTGGGAAAACTATGGGCCTGCTTCGTAATCTCCACTAGGATACCATATCGCTCCGGGGGTTCTGCCATCTACAGTCCTGTAATTTTTGCCCACAACCGGGGTGAGACATTGTCTCAACAAGTTCACCCCTCTAAACCCCTATTAGAAAGAAAATACACCCAGGGGTGGCCTAGCCACACAGCATAGAAGACTTACCTCGTCTTATTTCCTTCCTACAGGTTAGTACAGTTCATATCACTCAATCACAGGTAGTAATAAGAACTTAAACAACTTGAACGCCAACAATCTCATTTTAAACAACCATAGGAGTCCGGATTATAAAACCAAACCGTTATGACACGTCCCATACTGTGCCACACAATTTCGTCCCATAATCCGACGCATCAATAACACTCAGTATGCGTTCCAATTGTTATTCACTGTCACACAAGGGCATAGCCTGCTTGTAGTTCGGCTATCTGCTGACATTAATGCCAAGCATCGCCTCCCCACCTTGGAGCGTGGCTTCGTCACTACGTCAACGGCGTTCCCGAAGGAATATAGACCCAGAATCAACTACGACCCAAGCCCATTGATGTGGGGTCTCCCATATAGGGGTATCCCAAAAATGGTACGTCTAGCTCAACAACTCAGGACGGGTTCATATTAACCAACACACAACAATTCAAGGTCGGCCTAGGATACCATGCATTTCACTCAATGCTCCAATTTAAAATAGTGATCCCGGCATCTTTTCTTCATATTAAAAATATTTTAGAAATTATTCACGTGTGTGGGGGCACGTTAATTTCGAACCAGAAAACCAATATCTCACTTTTTTAAACCCCACTATTTAATATAATCCTTAAAATCCAATTTTGGTATCAAAACCTAACACTTGGGATTTTTTGAATAAAATCCTTATTTTCACAATCAACACTCAATTTGCAATATCCACTCATCAAATTCACAATCTAAATACACAGCAGCGATCAACACGAAATTCTAAGAAATTAGGGTCCCAAAATAATTTTCGGAATTTAATAAATAATTAATTTTATTCCGAAATTAATTAAATAATAATAATTTAATAATTTCGAATAATAATAAATTATTAATTTATTAAACAATTTCGAAATATTTATTTAATCCAAAAATAATTCATTTATGTCCAATCAAGGTTTAATCTAATATAATCTCCTCTTAGCCTTAATTAAACATGCCTTAAATTAAACAAACCTCTTAATCTAATCTACACTTAAATAAATTAAACTAACCACCTAATAACACTTAACATAAACTAAACCTCCCTAAGCATAATTAACCCTCTAATCGAGGTTTAGTGAGCTAAACTCGCCGGAATCGCTTTCCGATGAGTTCCCGGCGAAGTTCACGGCGAGGTGGTCGGAAAACCTCCTCCGGGCAACGCCAAAAGAAGACCAGAAGGCACCTAAAATAGGCTTTGAAGGTCCAGTCGGAGCTGGAAGTCCGGCTGCTGCTTCTTGCTGGTCAAAGGCTGCACGATGGCCGTTCGTGCGCGGGACCGGCGGAGATGGGCGGCGGCAACTCAAGCGGTGACCAGTGGTGGCTCACAGCGGCGTTGGCGACTGTGGGAAGCTGCTGGAGATGCCGAACGAAGACCTGGTCAGGAGGATGAAGGCACGGCCGAAGTAGCAGCGTGAGCCAGCGAGCTGGCGCGCGGGGCTGCGCGTGCAGACGGCGGCGACGGCGATGGACTCTAGTGACGAAGCGGACGGCCGAGCGAGCGTAGGAGGCGGCATCGGGGCTGGTCGCACGATCGGCCTCCTCTCTCTCTCCTCCAATTTCAAAAACAAAGACAAAGGTTGAAGATGATGTTGATGGGTCACCTTTTTTAGGGCAAATCCACACCCTCCACTTGTCAAGATCTCCTTCAATTGGCCGCAACCACCATGACATAAGGTGACATCACATTTGACTAACTCAATCCTCCACAACATCTTCCAATGGTGCAATTTCTTCCTCCGCCATGGCACAAAAAAATCTTGTACATCCATTTCTTCAATTCCATCCAATTCTCTTCCAATTGAGTCCAATTGAAGTTCATAAATTTATCCAATGTTCCTAATAAGATTTGTGACACAACAGGACTTCCAATTTCTAAATTCAGTCTCAATTTCACGGTTAATTTCACTCTGGCACGATACTAGCGCGTCATAACCTACCGGGTAGCTTTTAGAAATTTTCATGAATTTGACCTGTGGTTGATCAATTCAAGTCACAATGTACATCTTTGACACATTGGTGACTCTCGGTTGTCGAAGTAATCTCAAAGTTTCAAATACGGACACAGGGTACCCAATCGACCGAAAAGTCGGTCCAATGCCGATTGACAAGAATTGTGCGATCTAGTGGAATCACCCACACTTGATCACATGCCTCTGTCGAGTCGACCTATCTCCGGTCTCTAATCAATTTTTAATTGTGCCGTACTGACCATTGCAGATTAGCTCGGTCGAAAGGTCGCTTCCTAGTCAAATTCTCGAGTCTGATGCATTAGAATCTCTTAACGGCTTCACCTGATAGACTAGTTTTCACATGAGTGGCCGACTTAGGGAAAAGAACTATACACGTGCAGATGAAATGCCCATCTCAATTTATTGAAAATAGAATTGGAAAATCAGGATGTCACAACCGGACTCTATTTATACGTTCTATCAATATGTACCTTCCATCAAAGCGCCTTTTAACTTCCATATAAGTCGCACCTCTTCAGAAAAGTAGAACTTCCCTTGAGGATTATACCATTTCGTTTTATTAGAGTCGCAACTTCTCATAACCAATATTTATTTCATTATAGCATTTCAACAATTATTAAACCATATAATAAATCATATCATGTGGGCCACAATAATTCTTACATTCTCCCACTTAGCCCATATGATATTCCTTTCATGGTTTAATAAATACTATAATGTGCACAATAACATTATGCTATAAAATTTTCATTAAATTGGCAATCACATAATAATCATAATTAAGTAAAGAAAACTAATGCAAGTTATAGCGATTGTATGTCATTAATCAACATAGTCCCTTCTATGCACTACAACTATAGCACTTTACTTAACATGATCCATAAATGAGAAGTACAACAATAGTCCAACTATAATGTCTCTTTAGAAACTATCCTGTTTAACATTCATCTATTTCCATAATGTATACTAAATAAATAACAAGAAATATCATAAACACGTAAATGAGCTCAAAGTGTCAAACACATAAACTTAATACAATCATAATACAAACATTAATGACGTCCAATAAGGCCCATCTTTTCAACATACTCATTAAATGTTTTGGGTGGCAATCATTTTGTTAAAGGATCTGCTATCATAAGATTGGTGCTAATGTGCTCAATTGACACTCTTCGTTTTTGAACTTCTTCTTTAACAGACAAGTATTTGATTTCCATATGCTTAACACCTTTAGAATACTTGTCGTTCTTAGAAAAGAAAACTGCTGTAGAGTTATCACAATAAATTTTCAATGGCTTGGCAATATTGTCGACAATCACAAGTCTTGAAATAAAATTCCGCAACCATAATCCGTGAATAGTGGCCTCAAAGCATGCCACAAATTCAACTTCCATAGTAGATGCAACAATAACTAACTTCTTCACACTCTTCCATGAAATTGTCCCTCCAGCCAGAAGAAACAAGTAACCAAACGTTGATTTTCTTGTATCGGCACATCTGGCTAAGTCTGAATCTAAATATCTAATCACCTTGAGATGATCGGATCTTTTATAAGTGAGCATATAATTCTTCGTTCCTTGCAAATATCTAAGAACTTTCTTTGCAGCTTTCCAATGGTCCATTCTAGGATTACTTTGATACCCGCCTAGCATTCTGATAACAAAATTAATTTCTGGTCTGGTGCAAGTTTGTGCATACATTAAGCTCCCCACAACAGATGCATAAGGAATATTTTTTATTTGTTCTCGTTTCAATTCACTTTTCGAACATTGCATAATGCTAAATTTGTCACCTTTCTGAATTGGAACCATTCCTGCTGAACATTTACCCATATTAAATCTCTCTAAAATTTTCTCAATGTAGGCTTTCTGAGACAATCCTAATAATCCTTGTGATTTATCACAGAATATTTCTATTCATATCACATACATGCCTCTCTCATATCCTTCATTTCAAAATTCTTAGAGAGAAACTTATTGGTTTCATGTAACAAACCAAGATCATTAGCAACAAGCAAAATATCATCAACATACAGAACTAGAAAAATAAACTTGCTCCCACTAATCTTCATATATATACACCGATCAATGGTGTTTTCCTTAAATCCAAATGAAGTTATGGTATCGTTAAACTTAAGATACCATTGTCCGGAAGTTTGTTTAAGTCCATATATTGACTTTTTTAATTTACATACCATGTGTTCCTTTCCTTTAACTGAAAAGCCTTCGCGTTGGTCCATATAAACCTCTTCTTCTAAATTCCCATTAAGAAATGCGGTTTTTACATCCATTCGGTGTAACTCAAAGTCATAATGAGCCACCAAAGCCATAATGATTCTAAGTGAGTCTTTCTTAGAGACTGGTGAAAATGTCTCTTTATAGTCAATGCCTTCTTTTTGCGTAAAACCCTTTGCAATAGGTCTGGCTTTATGTCATTCAATATTGCCTTTTGAGTCACGCTTGGTCTTAAAGACCCATTTACACCCGACCTTTTTACATCTTTTAAGCAATTCAACAATATCTCAAACTTGATTTTGATGCATGGATTTTAACTCTTCTTCCATGGCATTAAACTATTCATTAAAATTCTCACATTTCATGACTTGGGAAAATGAATCTAGATCATTTCCAATTCCTTGGTCAATTTCTTACTCTTGTAGATAAACCATATAGTCATAAAAAATAGCTGACCTCATTTCTCTTTGAGATCTTCTTAATGCTATTTCTTGTAACTCAGCTATTGGAGGTGCAATATTGACATCTCCATTATGAAGTATTTGTTCATTAATTTGTTGTTCTCGATTATTGTTAGGTTGTACTATAATATCGGGAACAACAACTTTAGAAGCTTTGGGTATAGGAACTTCTACCATTATTTCTTGAATGCAAGCATCACGCACTCTTTCACTCCCACTGATGTCACCATTCTCAATGAACCTAGCATTTCCAGATTCAACAATTCTTGTACTATGATTAGGACAATAAAATTTATACCCTTTGGATTTCTTTGCATAACCAATGAAATAACCACTGGTCGTTCTTGAATCCAATTTCCTTTCATGTGGATTGTAAATTCTTACTTCTGCTGGACAACCCCAAACATGTAGGTGTCATAAACTAGGTTTCCTTCCCGTCCACAATTCAAAGGGAATCTTTGGAACTGTCTTACTAAGAACCCTATTTAATAAATACATAGAAGTCTTTAAAGCATACATCCACAAAGACAAGGGTGAAGATGAATGATTCATCATACTCCTAACCATTTCCATTAAAGTACGATTACGCTATTCTGCTATACCATTTTGTTGTGGTGTATCTGGCATTGTGTATTGAGCACAAATGCCATGTCTTTCAAGGAATTTAGCAAGTGGACCTGGATATTATCCCGATTCATCATACTTTCCATAATATTCACCGTCTCTATTTGATCTTACTATTATCACATTTTTATCTAATTGCCTCTTAACCTCTTTAATATACACTTCAAGTGCATTCATTTATTGAGACTTATCATGCAATAGATAAATGTAATCATAACGTGAAAAATCATCAATAAAGGTGATGAAATAACTTTCCTTATCAAAAGATGGAACATCGAATGGACCACATATGTCAGTATGTATAATTTCAAGAAGTTATGTGCTTCTTGTGGCACATTTCTTAGTGTGTTTTGTTTGTTTACCTTTAATATAATCAATACACACTCCAAGGTTAGTAAAATCCAAATTTGGAGGAATTTTATTTTTCACTAATCTTTACATTCTTTCCTTGGATATATGACCCAAACGTTTATGCTACAAGTAAGCAGAATTTTCATTCACCAAACTTTGTTTAGTGCCAACATTATGATGCAATGTCATTAATGTCTCAACAAAAGTATTATCAAGTCTAAATTTGTAGAGACCATCATATAAAGTTCAAGTTCCAATAAGAGTATCACTCTTAAATAAACTGAAAGATTCAGAACCAAACTTACAATAAAATCCCACTACATCAAGTCTTGGCAAAGAAACTAAATTGCGAGAAAATGTAGGTACATAAAGGGTTCGAAACAAATCCAAATAATGCCCAGTATCTAAGATCAAACGATAAGTGCCAATGCCTTCAATTGAAGCTTTGTTTCTGTTCCCCGTAATCACATAACTTTCATTTGGCTTTATGGTTTGGATCGTAAGAAATCCCTACATCATATTTAACACATGAGTGATGGCACCAGAATCAATCCACCAAGTATTATGAGGAACTTCAGTAAAGTTCGATTCAAAACATACTAAAGCACAATGCTCACCTTTCTTTTCGAACCAAGCCTTACATTTCAAACAATCTTTCTTCAAGTGTCCAATTTTGTTGCAAAAATGACACTTAATAAGATTGTGTTCCACCATCGGCCGTGGTGGCTCCGCTGCATAAGGACTTCATTGATCCTTCCCTAAAGGTGAGAGGTTCAAAAGTGGAGGCGCTTGTGGTCTTAAGCGTGATGTCGGGGTGGTGGGTCCTCCACTAGCGTCACCCCGGGTTTACCTCGCGCGACTACCGGCTGTATGGGGGTTCCTAGGTCACCAAAAAAAAATAATTATAATAAAATAAGATTGTGTTCCTTCTTGTGGATTTGAGAAGCCTTTGAAGAGTCATTCATGACGTGTAATCCTTTCTTCTTGCTTCTTCCACATTTCCTTTTAAAATTCCTTTGACCTTCTTGATGGCTTGAGAGATGAACAGAATGAGCCTTTTGATTCTTTATCCTTGTTTCATCTTCAACTAGCATGCTGGCCAATTCATTCACATTCCACTTATCCTTTATAGTGTTGTAATTCATTTGAAATGGCCCATATTGCTCATGAGGCAAGGAATTAAGTATAAAATGTATTAAAAAGTACTCATCCACGTTCATTCCTAAAGTCCTTAACTTTGCTGCTAAATTCGTCATTTCAAGTATATGCTCATGCATGATACGTGAACCATCATATTTCATGGTGGTCAATGTACCAGCAAGTGACTTATCAACAGTTTAAGAACGCTTTTTTACAAATTTCATAAATTCCTTAGCATTGTCAGTCTTGGGAAGAGAAGTCTTTAAGTTGTTTGCAACTGTCATTCGCATGAACATTAAGCTCAGTCTGTTCGATATTTCCCAAGCTTTATGGAAAGACTTTTCATCATTGTTACTTTCATCAGTAATAGCAGCTGGTTTCTCAGCTTGAAGCGTTAAATCAAGATCCAGGACACCTAAGTGAAACTGGACTTATTCACTCAATCGGGAAAATTTATCCCATTGAATAAGGGAACAGACGAAGCATACGAATGAAGTGAAACAGGTACAGATACTGCATATATGCAAGAAAATACTCATACATTAATGCCTTGAGAATATCACCTAATCATATTCAAACTAAACTACACATGTACATCATAGTTCTCCTTTGGGCGATCCTATGATATACAAATACATACGAACCATAATGATGCTAATAACTTTTATTTGGTAATTGTAAATATATCTTATTAAAATCTATTTGCTATCTTTGGATATATAAACAAATTTAACAAGTCATATTAATTATCAACTATCATGTTCATGAATTATAAGAAAATAATTAACCTTTGGGTTAATTCCTAAGTTCTTATAATAAATGAACTTCAATATACCCATAACACCAATAATGATATGAAACATATCAATTTCATATATAGCATCAATTAATCATGGGTAATTGAATAAAATATTTTACAATATAAGAAATTCAAAAGACTTCAAGGTTTGGCCACTTTGGTGACTAACAAACCATTCATAATATGAATTTTTAATATTGTAAAATACAAATATTTACCAAATTGCACACAAGGATAAAAACGTAATCAAAGCATAAGGGCAAATCATAAAATCATAATTCCATAAAGGCAGAACCATAAATTTAAAATCCATGGGCAAAATGGTAAATAATCAGCAAGGGTAGAATCGTAAAATTGCGAGAAGGACAAAATGGGAATTTTAAAAATGGCATAAGGGCAAAAGCGTAAAAGGCCACACGAGGACGACAGGCATGTGACAAGCACGCGCCTACATCCGCCGCAGGCGCGTGCCCCGCACACGCAGGCGTGTGCCTGTCGCGCGCGTGGGATCCACGCACGTAGCAGTTGAGCGCGCGTGAGAGCACGTGGTGCGTGGGTTCCACACGCCTGCAACTGTAGCGTGTGCATAAGGCCCACGCGCCTTCTTCCTCACGCCCAGAACAGTTTTCTTCGCCATTTTTCGTCCTTTTCTCCATGAAAACGTTCCATCATTCGGATTTTTTTCGACAAAACCCTCCAAAAACATTTCAACAACAACAAATAGTACAAATAGGATGGTTTAATGAATCATCATACATAAATCATAATATTTCTATAAACGGAAAAATCATGAGATCATAAATCATGCTTTAATACCAATTGTTAAATTATACATATAATTCTTTAATGCGGAAATTCAAAAGAAAAACAATGATATTTGATCTTCATGATTTTCACAAATAGATGAAAATGTACTTTTATCCATAGCGTTACTCTTAATGATAATCGTTGTGGAAAAACCGAAAGACTTGAACCAAATGAAGAAATCCGATTTCTCTCCCTTAACCCACTATTCTTTAATGTATTCTATCGATGGAGGAGAGAATACCAAGTTATTTTCAGTTATTTTTGTTCATGTATGGGTGGAGAAAGGACCAGACTCTATTTATACGTTCTATTAATAGGTGTCTTCCATCAAAGCGCATTTTGACTTCCATATAAGCCGCACCTTTTCGGAAAAGCGGTAACTTCCGTTGAGGATTATACCATTTCGTTTTATAAGAGTCGCAACTTCTCATAACCAATATTTATTTCATTATAGCATTTCAATAATTATTAAACCATATAATAAATCATATCACGTGGGTCATAATAATTCTTACATGCCAAACTTGAAAGAGGAGCG
This sequence comes from Eucalyptus cloeziana, assembly GCA_014182715.1. Lineage (NCBI taxonomy): Eukaryota > Viridiplantae > Streptophyta > Magnoliopsida > Myrtales > Myrtaceae > Eucalyptus > Eucalyptus cloeziana. The sequence continues at coordinate 18,269,011 of CM024635.1, read as the reverse complement.
GTTCATAATCGCTGGACAAGTCATGACACTATTATTGAACAAGTATGGATAAGGCAGTTCAGCATGAAATGTGGAGTGACTTTTGAGGAGAAAGTAACCGACTAATTTACGGTTACTAAGTTGGCTTATAAATATCACAAGCTATCCAATAGACATTCCAGTACTAACCCATTATCTAGCATCGCTGATTAGACTCCGGCATTATGTCATCATCCTCATCTAGAGACGGTGTTCATTAGATGTTGCATTTGTCTAGAATTATTAATTAGATTCCAACATTATGTTCATGCATGCACCTATGAATAGCGTATACTAGGTGTTGTCCATACTGTTCAGCGTCATTGATTAGATTATGACATTGTATTCTCGTATCTATCTTGGATCGGTGTCTACTAGGTGTTATCCACACTATCCAACATCGTTAATTATATTCGGATGTTGTGTCCTTAAACTTAGTAGAAGGTAGCGCTTTATCAAGCATCTTGTTCATATCCAGTGTTATCGAAGTGCCTTCATTATTGTATAGACTACTTTAATTTTAATGGGCTTTAATTATTTTAATGATGTCATTAATTAGGTTTCAACATTAATTATCGTTGATATTGAACGTGCGATAGGTTAGCTACTTCTTTGATTTCAAGATTATGAGGTGTATAGTCTCATTCGCATTTGACCTTCTTTGTTTAAAGCTAATACAAAACCTGAGTCTCATTCAATAAAAAATCAAAATATAATACTTGGTGAAAGATATTTTATTGCGGGATCCAAAATGACGAAACAAAGTTATAGAAAGAAAATTGCCTTTGTTGTAACTCTAAAAACTTCTCTAGAATTCATAACTTTTCTCCATTAGGATATTTTGTTAAGTTGTCTTTGTTTGGCCAAAAAGAAGAGTAGTATTTGTCTAGAAATTTTTGGCCCTTTATTACCTCATTTGGAGAGGCTTCCTACCTTCCAATACACTGGTGGGGCTAAAATAACGGACTCTACATTTACAAATGAATTGAGCGGTTATAACATGAACCATGTGGGTGTGAATCCCATATAATTACTCTTAGAAGAATAGCCGTGAAGGTCACTTCTGCCCACCGTATTGTGTAGAAGTAAAAAGGCATGACTTACTAGTCACTACTAAGCAAAAATTTTCAATCCTTCAATTCCACAAACTACTTTCCACTAGTGTTAATTCACAATTTGGAGTTTGGATCTTTAAACGACAAGAAGTCTCATTAAATTACATGATCATTTTTCATGCTAAAATTTGCAATTCATCCTTGTCGCGACCTAAATTTTGGGTTCACCACCTAGAGTTTAGGCTAATGGACTACTAAGTCTTAAACTTAGTTCGGGCTCTCCCAAGCCCATACCAATTCGCGACTTAGGTTCAAGTTTTTAACATGCAAATGAATTTTATCTAGGAGTCGCCACTAATCAGTTTATGGTAGGTCGATTAGGTACCTAAGTAAAATAACGGGAGAATTATTTTACTCCTACGAACCAAAGACTTTGGGTATGGGGACTTGGTTACACTAGATTTCTCTAATGCCCTTTCGGTACTATTTTTTTTATTTTCAAAAATGTTTTTGCAGGCAACTTGGATTTATTTTAACCTAAATCACTATCATGCAAATGGGTGATCACACAGGTGCTCAATCATTATTAAACACTCAACAAATCAAATAAATTGCATCAAAAGAATTAAACGCACAAAGCAAGCAATTTTTTCTTGGTTTTCTTTTATCTTGAAATTATAACTTTACCATAAAACATGCACTTTAACTACATGATCTAATTTTACTAACAAGTTATTTCTAATTAAATTATCCTAACATGCAAACCATTTGACATGCACCTAATATTTTTTTGTATTTTCTGTTAAAATTTGTAATAAAAAGAAAACTTAATTAAACTATCTAAAATGAATAATTTTCTAACCTAATTTAGGGATTAATTTGATTTAAACCCTATCCTATCTTAGAAAACTATTTTTATTTTAGAAAAGAGATTACTAAAATGTGCAAACATTGTCTAAGACCCTATCTATAAAATGTTATTTAAATCTAAACCTAATCTATTCCAAAAATTATCTAAACGTGCAATCTAAAAATGCAATCCTAATTTACAAAATCAACATGTTCCGATGCAATATTTGATTTTTTTTTTTTTTATTTTTATTTTTAGTTTTTTAGTGTTTTCAAGACAAGCAGTTATCGAGATAAACATTATATCTAAACTAACCAAGATATTCATCAAATGAAGAATTAAAATAATTGAAAAAATAATCCGTCGTCTCACGGATTAAATTAACAATTATTTTAATACTAAACATCACAACATATAAGAAAGTTCAAAATAATTAAAAATTTGATCCGAGGTCTTACGGATCAAATTAATAATTATAATGATTTAATAACCAAAATACTATCAAAATGCCCCAAAAATCAATATAATTAAAAAAAATGATCCGACATCTTACGAATCAAATTAATAATTACAGTAATTATTAGGGGTGAGCACGGTTCCCGGGTAGAACCGAGAACCGGAGAATCGCACTGGAGGGTCTCGTTCAGTTCCCGGTTCCCTTTTTCTGGAATCGGCGTACCCGGTTCGATTCGGTTCCTATAGGAACCGAAAGCAGTTAAATTTAAAAAGAAAAACCCCTAGAGCTCCCACGTGATTTCCCCCTTCCCCTTTCTTTTTCCCTCTCTCTTTCTTTTCTCCCCTTTTTCCTCCTCCCATCACTTCCCGCCCCCAACTTTTTTCTTTTCTTCTCTCTCT
>CM024635.1:18108159-18266133 GCA_014182715.1 Eucalyptus cloeziana | reverse complement strand
GTGTATGCTCATACGAGTGATGGTAAGCTTGAGCCAAGGGCGAAGAAGTGCATATTTCTGGGTTATGCACATGAGGTGAAAGGCTACCGGCTGTGGTGCACTGATCTCAGATCACTCGATTTTCTAATTAGCAGAGATGTGATCTTCGACGAGACTGCAATGCTTCAATAGAGAAGTTCTGAGACACCAGCAGAGAAGACAGATCATGGTGTCATTAGTGAGGTGGAGCTTCAGATGAAGACTCTAGAGACCTCAAAGATAACAGAAGTTGAGACTGTAAATGAAGCCGCAATTTCTGAAGTCAATGATAATGAACAACTGGCAAAGCTGTAGCACACTATAGTCGCAGATAGACAATGAAAACAAATTAAATCACCGATACATTATGATTATACATATATTGCTTATGCATTGACCGTAGGTGATGAGGTGGAAACAGATAAGCCTTCGTCTTACTCTGAGGCGATGGTTAGTTCAGAGTCGTCGCAGTGGCTAGGGTTTATGAGTGAAAAGATAGAATCACTCCATCGAAATTAGACATGAGAGCTAGTCAAAGTACCAAATAGACAAAAGATTGTCAAAAGTAAATGGGTCTTTAAACGGAAAGAGGGCAATCCTGGTGTCGAGGCAATAAAGTATAAGGTGAGATTTGTGGCAAAGGGATATACACAACGTGAAGGCATTAACTATAATGAGGTATTCTCTCATGTGGTAAAACATACTTCTATTCGTGTTTTACTTGCCTTAGTTGTTTCATAGGATCTCGAGTTAAAGTAGCTAGATGTGAAAACTGCATATATTGCTTATGCATTGACCGTAGGTGATGAGGTGGAAACAGATAAGCCTTCGTCTTACTCTGAGGCGATGGTTAGTTCAGAGTCGTCGCAATGGCTAGGGCTTATGAGTGAAAAGATAGAATCACTCCATCGAAATTAGACATGAGAGCTAGTCAAAGTACCAAATAGACAAAAGATTGTCAAAAGTAAATGAGTCTTTAAACGGAAAGAGGGCAATCCTGGTGTCGAGGCAATAAAGTATAAGGTGAGATTTGTGGCGAAGGGATATACACAACGTGAAGGCATTAACTATAATGAGGTATTCTCTCATGTGGTAAAACATACTTCTATTCGTGTTTTACTTGCCTTAGTTGTTTCATAGGATCTCGAGTTAAAGTAGCTAGATGTGAAAACTGCATTTCTTCACGGTGAGTTGGAGGAGTAGATTTACATGAGGCAACTAGAGGGATTTTCTATTCCGGGTAAGGAAGATCATGTTTGCTTGTTGAAGAAATCTTTGTATAAGCTAAAACAGTCTCTTAGGCAGTGGTATAAACATTTTAATGCTTTCATGGCTAGTTAAGACTATACGAAAAGTTAGATGGATAGTTGCGTTTACTTTAAGAGATTGGAGAACGGTTTTTTGATTTATCTACTTTTATATGTTTATGATATGCTGATAGCAACTAAGAATATGTCTGATATTGATATACTGAAGATGCGATTAAATGCTGAATTTGAGATGAAAGATTTAGGTGTTGTAAAGAAAATATTGAGTATGGCGATTTTGCATGACAAGGCTACAGGAGTTTTACGTCTATCTCGGAAGAAATATATTGAGAAGTTACCCGACCCGACCCGAAACATACGAGTCACATACTGTGACCCGACCCGACCCAAAACACATTAAACTCGCATAGGAAATTCGGGTCGGGTCGGGTTTCCAGTCTTCCTTTTTTTTTTTTTTTTCTTTTTCTTTTTTTTTCTTTTTTTTTCGGGTGAGAGTCGAACGGGGGCATTCATCTTCATTGTTGTTCGTGACTTCTCACAACTGTTATAGGTTATACAAAACATTCCAAGCCTCGGCTTGGCTATTTTTTAACATTGGATTGATTTTTGTCTCTTTTTTCTTTAGGCTGGCCTCAAATGAATGTATCTTCTACAAATGAGCACAAGCATATGCATGTGGGGAAAAGAAAGAAGTTTAAATGGGGTCGGAGAGAAGTAAATGTTTAAGAAATACATTCATACAATTGGAAAAGAAGATGCTAGAGAATCGGAAATAAGAAAAGCTGAACTTCTTGCCAATGCCCACGAATTCATTAGATATGGTGAGCTCGGTAAATATGCTGAAAAGGGTTTTACTTTCTAGAGTAAAATATGCAATCTTCTCCTTTCTTCAGAATCTGCTAGGATGATTAAAAACCTGATAGGCAACAAGCTATTATTCAACTAGGAAGATTTTATGACTTTGTATCATTAACAGCAGCAGATGTTCCTTTTGGCTTATATAGCAACAAATAGAGGTTCCTCCTTGTGTGTGATAAGCTTAGAATAAGTAGTTCTATTTGCTAATCATGTATTTTCTTGAATTGCAATGGCATGAAAGATGGGTACGACACATACTGTGGAGAAAGACGAGTTCAGCTATCAGGAGGCCAAAAACAAAGGATAGCACTAGCTCGGGCTATATTGAAAAATCCATCAATCCTTTTGTTAGATGAGGCTACCAGTGCACAAGGATATAGGCACTGGCCTACTCATGTGTGTGGAGAGTGGGGGCTTTTGATGTTCTCTCTATTTGGTTGTCCCTGCATTTTACCATTTGACTGGCCTCACAAGGTTTGACTTGATGTCCCCGAGACTTCCCTGCAGAAAAAGGAAAAAGAAAAAGAGATGGTGATATGAGAAGCTAAAGGCAAAATCATACTGTTTAGTACAATCATCTGCAGAAATCTTCAGTTCACAATAGATAACAGGTCTCTCTTATCATCACCTCAAAAAGTTTCTTATGGTCACATAATCTGTCTAAAAGAAGCAAATTATTTGAACAGTCTGACAAATCTAATACATCACAAGGAAACCCAAATCCACGAACTAGCTTAGCAGCATATACTGCATGTTTTTGACTTGCATTCGTTGGCTTTAAATAGTTATTGCCAAAATCCGATACATAAAACATGAAGCAGTGAATTGAAAAGCTAAGTGAGCACTTGTATATTTGTAAGCTGATATAACTAAAAGGATGCTGATCTTGTCAGGCAGCCCATTACGTGCATACCCACATATCATAGAAGAACAAATAATAGAGCTATCCCACTCAAAAGGTCATCATTTGAACATTTTTCCAGCAGCCACCATCCTCCCACAATGAGTGCACATATCAAGCAAAGCTGTTTCCACACAAGCATTGGCCAGGAGACCAAACTTTATAATAAACCCTTGCAACTGCTCACTAAGTTTACCTTCCCCAAGCAACCCACAAGCCTTAGCAACAGTAGTTAAGGTGTATTCAGTCGACTCCAAGCCCTCCTCCACCATACTAATAAATAAATCTAGCACTTCAAAAGCTTTGCCATTTTCACAAAGTCCTGCCAAAAGGGCATTGTGTGAAACACAATTCTTCTCTGGCATTATATGAAAAATCTCCATAGCCAGATCAATCAACCCAAACTCTGCATATGCTCTGATCATCTCTGTCCAAGTGATAACATCCCTCGTGGCCATCTTCCCAAACAAGGCCTCCACATCGTCTATGGTTCCATATTTTATGTAAAATCCGATAAGTGGATTGTTGACACTCAAGTCAGTCACCACACCAATTCTGATGGCATGAGCATGAATTTCTTTTCCTCCAATTAAACTACCAGTGTCAGTACAGGCAATCAAGAGCACCAAAACGGTCATATGATCGACTCTAAAACCATCCCGAAACTACAGTATTCCAGGAAGCACAATCTTCCCTCTCCCCGTCACCCTGAACCACTTCGCCGAAGCCTATCCACAGAATTCCCCATTCACACTCCAACCAACCATTCATTTTAATAAGATAAGCTCGAACAAGAAAGGCCCATCAATCAATTTTAAAGAACTTTACCTCCTGTTCATGATGTTGTTCAAAAAGCACATACTGCTCGGCTAGCTGCTTCAACTTAACTTTTAACCTGAACCCAAATAATTTCATAGACAACTAAATGCATCAGACAAGCAATTTCCTTAATACAAGAATCTAAAAATTCAAGCGCACAGAAACACAATCGCCGAATCAAATCGCCCTGCAACGAAGAGCAACAGACAATCATCAACAATAGCCCGAGCGGAAAGCAGCGACTTTGCAAAACGCAAAATTCCTGATCTCCACGGCCAATGTTGAGCGCCATCGAGCAGAAATTCGGGACGGCATTTGACGAGCGGCGAGAGGGGGGAAGGCGCGTGGATCTGGAGGGGGCGCTCCTCACCTGCCGCGACTTGGAAACGAGGCGAGAAGCGAGCGCCATGATCGCCGAGCGAACACAGTCCCCGAGCCATCGACGATGGTCGGCCGCACGCGGCGGCAAGGGTTCCGACGTCGGCGAGACGGAGGCGAGAGGTGGCGACGGCGACGGCGAGGCGAAGGCGCGTCGATCAGAGGGCGGCAGCGAACTCCATGAGAAGGCACACCCGTCGGAGAAGAAGGCGGAGCCGACGAGGTACGTGCTTCAGTGCTTGTGTTCAACTGTTTGTGTTTGGGGCTAAAGTGTTTGTGTTTCCAGCGTGTTTGGAATTTGGAATTAACTTGTTTCGGGTTCGAACAACCCTGATCCAACCTGAAACACATTTTTTTGCTTGTTTTATATTTATTACCCGAACACGAAATATGTATTATACTTGTTTCGTGTTCGGGTCGTGTTCGGTTCGGGTTTTTTTGACACCCCTAATACAAGACAATCATGACCTTGGCGTTGAGGAGTTTAAGTCTCTTAAGATGATTTGTAAGAGAACTTTTTAAAGCATTTCGAACTTTATTCGATAGTTACTATGATATTGAGCTTTGAAAAGTCAGAATTTTACCTTAAAAGGTTTCAAGATAAATTTTACCATCATCAAATTAAAATCTTCAGTCAAAAGACTTCGGAAGTTCAAAGCTGCTTTTCAAAAATTTTAGAAGTATGCCTCTCGCTAAGTAAGAATAGGTCTATGTAGAATACAAAATGATATACTTCGGATGTGGACAAGCAACCAACACATTTGTCTTATTTATGTATTTGCAAGAATCTCTCATATTTATTGAGATTGATCGGTTTGAGTTTATAACTATTTAGTATATTATAATGTACAATCTCATAACTACATATGCATGAGCGTATTAAAAGTCAAAATAGTCTATTTACAAAAGATAATGAACACTTAAAATATAAATTGATCTGAGATTCGCTTAATTTTATATGGGTTTTCGCTCAATTCAAATTTGATTCCAAAACAAATTATTTGGGTAAGCCAATCGCATTTTCTCCAATTGAACCTAACTTTGCTAGATTGAGTACCATGTTAATCTAAGAGGCAAGGGAATGCACGAGCGCGGCGCCCGGCACACGACCAACTTTCGCGCTGGTTTCCCTTCCCAGGTTTCGACTTCCTCGTGAGTCCTCGTAACGAGAAATACGTGCTTTTTGTTGGCTGCGATTCTCGAAACATTTATTTTGGTCTACGCTAACTTTTTTTCTGCTTATTATATGTTACTATGTCATTCATTAATGAAAATTATCATCTAATATTCCCCCTTTTTTGGGATCCGTGGATCTGCCGTGTACGTCAAGTTCTCTTTTTTCGATTTTTCAATTCTTAGGATTCCCCGCAATCAGCATGAATTTTGAAGATATGTCAAGTACATGTTTTCCTTAAAACACAAGAAAGGATATAAGTTCCCCTAACGCAATTGCACGTTCATGTTACTAAAGTTAACTAAGACTCGTAAAAATCATGCGAAGAAAAGTGTACTTAAATATTAAAATTTATAAATGATGCATTCAAGTCTTAATATTAATTCAATAAGTTGAATAAGTATGTTGCGACCTCCCTTTTGCCCTAAGTTTAGGGGTATTGCTTAAAAGGTGGACTATACAATCCTCAATTAGAAGCAAGCTCTCCTAAGCTCTTATCTTATATGACATTGGATCCATTTTAAGTTCTTTGTTAAACAAAAGCTACTACTAGTCTATCAAGGTTGGTTATAAAGCAAACGAGACATGGGAGTTTTGTCTCATTTTCTACAAAACCAAAAACTCACTAACTCCAGAGACTTGATTATGTTGATCATCTATTTAGTGTCCTTTCGATACTTATGAGTTGAGGGATTGTTCATCTAAGGGTACGAATGATAACTATTCTAGCTATAAAATTAATTTTTGAAAGAGAAATAAATTTTTCTATTTCTATTTTTAGATGAGTTTCTAAGCAAAAATACCCATTTGATAACGACATGAAATTTCTACTCTAAAAATAAAAATTCGTTTGATAACGACATAAAATTTCTTTATTTCGGACGGCAACCGGCGGACAGTGGTCGGTGGCAATGGATGGACGACTGATTTATAGTAAGGACGAACGATAAAAAGAATTTTTATTTCTCATTTCTGTTTCGAAATAGAAAAATATAAAATTTTTACTTCGATTTATATTTCAAACCTATTTTTAAACAAAAATCTATTTTAGAAATAGAAAAATTGAATAATTTTATCAAACGGATTTCTATTTCGAAACAAGTACGTAATAAAAAAAATTATTTCTAATGAAATTGTAGTTTGTCATGCACTACCGCATGATAAAATTTATGGAACATGGGTTTTTATTTTTTGTTTTTTTAAGGGGACTCCGACTGGGCCCTTGGACCTGGTCCAAATACGGATTGAAACTAAGTCTCTCAGGTTTGGGCCGAAGATGCGCTTGGGCTTTCATCTCAAATCCAATCTTCTTGGTAATTCAAGCCCAAGTCATGAAAAAAACTCTTGTTAATTCCATTTTTATTCTTACTGTACTAAACTTGTCTCAAGCCCAATTTTGAAATTGACCCATCTAAGCCTAAACCACATGAATCTCAAAGCCCAACTCTTGTTATACTTTAGTTTAGCTCAAGTTAAATCAAGTCCGACTTCATCTATAAAATAGAAAAACCAATCCAAGCCCAGATTATTATCGTCTCTTCGTAGTCTTCAATCTCCCATCTCCTCAACATGAGTTCTTCTTGAACGAGAACTCGTCCGTTTGTCTCATGGCTGAAAACATCAAAAAGATTTTTTAGAACATGGAGGACTCCCTTCTCAATGAATCAATTTCCGTCGTCCACCAGCCATTGCCGTCATCGTCCATCACAGATCCATTCAAAGTTCACGTCCGCATCCATACCAAAACTGAGGTGAAAAATACCATAAGAGAGACATGATAAACAAAACATCGCAAACAAACATGGAAATTAATATCTGGAATAAAGATTTATGACAATCAATCACCTCGGATGTCTCTCACCAGAAATTAGCATCAATAGCCACAGAAACATGCCAAAATACAAAGCCAGACACAACCGAGTAAGAGGTGGGAAGATTTGATGAACAATAGCAAAGGCGTCATGCTTGAATTCGAACCGAAACGTTAACCAAGTGGGAAGTCTATATTAAAACATTTTCGGCCCGCTCAGAATCAGGAGCTATTCAGCTTGTGAGCAAAGGTGTGATTAAACTAGCCATGTAACCAAAAAACATCATGGATCATCGGTAGTAACTGAAATACTGGGTGATTTAGAGATAAATTTCATGGATACTACTCGACCTAGGATCGTGCCGAGAATAGGGCAAAACCGGAAATATGGTATTACCTAGCAAATGTGTAGAAACAGAGCTATGATTGGCGACCAGATAGGGGACGAGGGTTTTGATTAATGCCTATGGTCGGAATCACCGAGAATAAATGATTCTGAAGCTCAATTTCGTCAAATCGAGAACTTTGATCGCAAAGCCGAGTAAATAGAGTCAGATTTGTAATCTTCTAGACTTGGAGCTAGTGGTGACAAATGGAAACCAGTGATCTCAATTTCCAGTGAAGACCAGCGGCGACCAAGGTGGGAATGTTGGACTTGACGAGGTCCAACCCATTTGCGTGATTTATTAGGTCTATTATTTAACATTTGATATATGCCTAATTTAATTAAATATAATACGGGGTAATATATTTGTGACATCCAATTAGGCATACATAATTCTTATCTTAAACCTCAGTGGAAGGTTCAAATTTAACCGCTCTAAAGTTAGTCCCATTATCCCCTCTATATAAAACCTCTCTTTGGTGGAGAACATTAGATTTCCACTATCATGCTTTCGTTATTTCCCATCACAACCATGGAGGAGAGTTGTGAAAATTCATATCTATGAGAACACATTTCTTTCTTGTTGGACCCGTCACAACTATTGTAGAGGAAAGCGGTGAAGATTCATATCCATAAATTGATTAAAACAATGAAAAATATTTTAAAAAATTATTTAGAAAGAATGCTACCCCTAAATCCATGCAAGGAAAAAGGGGTGAAAGGGGCCTTGCCTCTCCACCCAGCTAACTGATGTTTCCGAAAATTAGAAAGTAAATTTTGAAATTGAAAAGGAACATATAAGTGGCAAAAATCCATCTAGTGTTATATGGTCTATAATCTACCCTTCCAAGGTTGGGGTTTTCTCATATCGTTGAAATAACATTTTAGATTCATTTCTTAAAGAAAGTCAACTAATTACCTAAAGGTCAACTGGTTTATGAAAACTAAATATCTAGATTTGGGGTCTCTTACGCATGGGAAAGGATCAACATCCCCATGTCAACCTTTCGGTAGTAAACTCCTTGACTAAGTTCTCTCATACAATATCATTGGATTGCCAAATTTTTATATTCATGTAATTTTATTTTAAATTTTGAAAAATTACAAACTTCACTGCTTACCCTTAGGTGAAATCGCCACATTATAGGGTGGCTAACAACTCATCTTCTGTTAGATAAAATGTGGCTTCGAATCAATAGAGCAATCAAGTAAGATTTTGAGATGTAATATCACTTTTTTTAATGATTTATTTGCCTCACAAAGTTGTTAATAGTCATTGGCAAATATCCTCAAAGATACAACAAAGTCTCAAAAAGAGAATATTAGATAGTAATTATAGTATTTCACTAGAGTTCCTCTAAGAAACAATTGAAAATATGACTGTAGTTTTAAAAAGAATATTCAAAAAATTGATCTAAATTCATTCCTCTAGAAATCCAACATGTATATATATATAAATCGGTCTTAGCATAAGCAACTTTTCGGGGAAAAATTGCAAAGTGAATGAATGTATCATTTCGAAAGAAGTTGCCCGAATGAACAAAGGTGTCCATTCAAAAGAAGTTGAAAAATGAATAAATGCAACCCTTCGGGAAGGGTTGCAAACCAAACAAGTATCATTTCCAAAAGTTGTCTTGAAAAGACATAAATAAAAATTTCGGAATAATAAATAATTAACAAATATTACTTATTCTTTTTTAATAAATAAAATTTCAATTTTCATAATTTCCAAAAATTCTCAATAAACAAAAAACAACCTTTGAACTAATTAAAGTTAATAAGATAGTCATACGGAATAAAATAAAATAAAAAACAAAGGGATTAGTGCTTATTAAACCGCGGGTGCGCAAGTGCTAAGTGCACCTAAGGGTGTCAAGAACCGAACCGAATCGAAAAATTTGATTTTTTCGGTTCGGTTTTCATTAAAAACCGAAATTTTTGTTATCGATTCGGTTTTTATCGGTTAATTGAACCGAACCAAACCAACAAACTGATAAGAGTTTATTTCTTGGAAACGAAAAATATGTACAATAGAAAAAAAAAGGAAAAAAAAAACAAATGCAAAAACCGAAAACTAAAAGCTGAAAACCAAAAACCAAAAAACCAAATCAAATCGAATTGAACCGAATCAAAATTTCAGTTCGATTTGTATTCGGTTCGAGTCTCAATCAATTCAATTAGGAAGTTTTTCCTAACGGTTCAATTCGGTTCGGTTTTTTGAACCGAACCGTTGACACCCCTAAGTGCGCCTAATAATCGTGCAATTATTTGCACACCCACACATGGGTATGATGGGATCTAGCTTACACCCAATTTTTCTTTAGATATACTAAAGAAACCCTATACTTATTAGCTGGCCCACTTCCTCCCATTTTTCCTATGTGAGACAAGGAAACATATATTTAGTTTGTTTTACAAACAAACTTCCAACAACTTCATCATACTTTGTGTAATTAGCATCTTTTTTTTTTTTTTTTAAAGAGCAATTTATGCAAAAGAAAATTAAACAAATGGATGAATCCAATCCAGAACAAAAGAATAGGCTCAAATAGGCATGAATCCAATGCCAAAGAATAGTCAATACACCTTGTTTATGCATGCAAGAAATACGTTTGAATGCAAAACAACGAATGTGGATGAATCCAATTCCAACAAAACAGCGTTCAATTTAATGGGCATGAATCGAATGCTAGACCAATTAATACATGAGAGCGAAATGAAGCAATTAACGGGGATGTGAAGTGCTTTGCCACTCCACCTCGTGATTCGAAATTTTTCAGGAAACTTGATTACTCAATGCTGAGCCTGTTGCTACTCCACTGGATCCGAACATCACATTATTACCTGTCGAGGCATTTGCCTTTTCCCAACCCAAGAGATACTCAACTATCTCACGATTACTAGACTAGACACGTCTTTTGCTATTAGTTTAATGGTAAATTTGGGATGCATCGAAGAAAAGACATCGTAATTTGGTGGTTTGAATTGCGAAGTATGTTATAAGTCCGAATAGAGGATTGCTCTATTAGAATAGATGTAATACTCAGATTGTTGGCTACATCAATGTTGAGTGGGCTAGTTGCCCCTTCGACTAGAGATCCACGATTGGTTACTGCGTGCTCGTTGGAGAAAATCTGACCTCATGAAGAGCAAGAAACAGAAGGTTGACTCTATTGCAGAAGCTGGATAAAGAGTAACAATCATAACTACTTGTGAGTTGATTTGGTTCAAAAATATGTTGAATGGATCGGTCATGACACAGTTGCAATAGTGATGTTGATGTGTGATAATCAAGTTGCCATAAGTATTGCTCCAAATCCTATTTTCTATGAAAGAATGGAGCACATACATCTTACTAGAACTTTCTTTAGAAAGAACTAAGGCTCTGTTTGTTTCACGGAAAATGACTTCCAGAAAAATATTTTTCGGATTTTCCAATGTTCATTTCATGGAAAATGAACTATTCAAGGAAAATGTGTTCCATTATTGGAAAAAACAACCTTTAATGGTGAGGAAAATGTCTTTCACTTTTCAAAAGTGAAAAACATTTTCCATAACTTCTTCTACCTTACTTCTTTTCACCAACATAATTTCGTTTTATTCTTATGCTTTCTTTTTCTTTTTTCTTTTAAAAAAAAATCGAGTTTTTAATTTTTTTTCCTTTTCTTTCTTTCCTTTTCATCTTCTTCCTTGGCCTTGGCTAGTCGCCAGCTGCGGCGGTGGTCGGCCGCGAACCAGCTCAAGCCTCGCCCTAGGCCGACAAGGCTCCCGCCTAGCCCAATCTAGCGAAGTCGAGCTCACATGAGCTCCACAAGCTCCCTCGAGCCCAGCAAGCTCGGGCCACGCCAAATCGGGTGAGGCAGAGCCCTGCTGGCCTGGGTGGAGCTCGGGTCTCGCCGGATCCGGCGAGTTGGCAAGGGCTCGGGCCTCGCCCGAGCTCCCCAGAGGTTCGTTGGGCTTTGGGAGCCACGAGCTCGCCGCTAGATCCGCAGAGCTCAAGCTCCCGATCCAGGCGACCCTAAGCTCAGCCGCCAAATCCGGTGAGCTCGCGGCTCGCCAGAGCCCGGCAAACCTCTAGCGAGCTTGGGCGAGATCGGCCGGGCCTCGAGCTCGCTGGATCTGGCTATCGCGTCTTGGTTGGCCACCGGGCAGCCGGCCATCGTCAGGCCTATGGCAGCAGTGGAAAGAGGAGGAGGAAGGAGAAAGGAAAAGAAAAAGGAAAAAATAAAAAGAAGGAAAAATAAAAAATAAATAAATATTTCGATTATTTAAAAATACAAATAATTAAAAATTCAATTTTTAAAAAAATATAAAAAAATAAACTAATTTTTTGGTCAATTAAAAATATTAGAATTCAATTTTTTGATAATTTTTCCCAAACAATTAAATTAGCTAACGAATGGTGGAAAATATTTTCCACTCAAAGTTTAGGTTTCAGCCAAACACCAGAAAATATAGTCATTTTCCAAGAAAATGACTTTCTAGAAAATATTTTCCGAAAACGTGATATTTTCCGCAAAACGAACGGACTCTAAGTCTCAAATTTTTTTGACTATATACTAAAACTAATGATGAGGTAGTTGATGTATGTACTAATGCTCTTAGTGATCCCTGGGTCAAGTTAGGAGTAAGCATAGGTCCTAGATAGAATTAGGAACTTAGTCGAACCGAGCATGGGAACAAATCCCATTCGAGGTCTAGTAGGAACTGGTTCCGTTCCCATATTTAAATTTATTTGGAACCTATACTTTGCAATTCAATTCACAGTTCCCAAGTAGGAACTAAATTGAATTGAACCAAAAACCGATGAATTAGACCAGAAACTGGAGAATCGACCATGGGTAAATCATGTATGTTTATTTTTATCTTGTAATTTTATTGTAGTTCTAATGAGTGAATGTGTTTATTCTCTTATTTTCTTATTTTATACATATTGTCTTAATTACCACCAGTAAATAAAGTTTACGAATTGAAGTGAAATGAATATATGTAGTAAGGTTTTCTATTGATTGTCTTAGTTTAATGAAGAGTAATTTTAATTTAAAACTATTGTTTTTTTTTTTCGTAATTTTAAACTATTGTTAAGTGATTAACTATGTTGCTTCTTTTATTTTCATGAGATTAGAATTTGGAGCAATCTTTTATGGATCAATGAGGAATAAAGTTCTATAATTTAGATTTCATGTTATGTGTTTTGAACTTTTTATTGTTTATTTTATTTTACATGTTCATTTTTTTTTTTATGGATTTTTGCTATCGATATATGGACATTTATTGTTTGTGCTTTAAGTTTCATTTTGCTTGACAATGAAACCAAAATAAAAGCTATAAAAATAAAACAAAAAAAAGGAATTGACTAGCTCCAAATTTAAAAAAATTGGGAATCGATCTTAATAGTGTAGATTTTGGGTACCTAGATCCTCTCCCAGAACCATTCACCCCTAGGTCAAGTATATATTTAAAATGTTCGGGATGCATAATATTTAAGCTCCTGCCGGAGGGTGAATGTTAGGAATAGGAAATGGTATAAGTTGTCTAAAATTGTCTAATCTTGGTTTTCCTTTATTGTATCACTGAAAACATAGTGTAAATGCATGTGTGAGTTTTCCATGACACGCACAGTTTTTCTCTCTAATCCTTCCTCTCATTGTCGGAAGAACCTTCAGCTTGAGGGCTCATAACAGTTTTGTAAAGTTTTCCAATTGAACACTCATTCGTTCTTCCCAACTGAAGAATTTGGATTTTGCCCAGCGGAGGGGGAACGAGTCTTCCAGTTCCACTTTCACTGACCATACCAACATATATTGCAGAGTTGGTTCACGAGTGGCCCATTGGGCTCATCATTTCGCCGTTTCAATTACGTTAACACAAAGTAAATTATTCACGGCCAATCTTGACTTTTTGAGCATTTGAGTTTGATTACTATGTTAATCTTGTAGTCACCCAATGTCTTTCCCGCCCAATTCCCTTAAAAAAACCACAATCTTAGGTCCAATTCAAATTCTTTCCCAAACTTTTATCTAAAACAGATTATCAACTTTCACTTCAGTCCCAAAACTGCCCCAATTAACTCGTGTTTTTTTCAAAATTATCAACATCAGGATCATTTAGTGGTTCACTATCAAAACCTGTATTTTCATCGACACTCTTATAATCAACATCCACCCTATAATGTTAAGAAAACCAAAGGCGATTTTTGAAGAGAGGATTAACAAGAGCAAATCTAGTACTAGAGCGAGAGTTGTTGAATTTTAAAAAAATTCATGACATAATTGGGATTAAACTTAAAGTTTGAGCAGAGCCCGTTCGAATCGAGATATACTATCATCGGGATGAAATATTGGATAAGACGGGATCTTTTGCACTGGAAACAGTAAATCCACAAGTTTCTACAATAACAAAAGCTGAAAAGACCAAGAAGCGCGGGGCCTTAATTTTTTAGATCTAAGCTAAATAAAAAGAGAAGCTGCTCACTGAAAATAACGATTGATCCTTACATGAAAAGAAGGAAATGAAATGTACCTTCAAAGGATAGAGGTTAGAGAAAACTGGTAAGGGAAGCTTCAAAAACTATCCAGGTCTGAGAATCCAGGACTATGGAAATCATCATAAAAGTTTCCAAACCACGAAAATTTAAAGTGGATACTACGCAAAAGGACTGGGCAAACAAAAAGGAGCATCTCAGGTATCAAAAGGTAAAACGGGTCACTTGCTCTAAATTATTCTCTCATGCAGGAAATAGGAAATAGACTTAGCCCGACCTCCCACTGAGCAATTCTACGAGCACACTTTTCTTCATCTTGGAGAATCCTTTAACCCCTCGAGATTTAGCTAGAGCCCTAAGCTCTGGTAGCTTTAGTGCATTCAAGTCCGCTTCATCAACCAGCCCTTGCTGATCCATATTTTCATTGTCATCAACTTCATCAGCATCTGAAGATTCTGCATCCACCCCTTCATCAGAAACCCCTCCATCCAAAATAACAGTTTCTGCTTCTGACTCAAGTTCAAGCTCAGGCTCATGATTCACTGCTGGCTCATATAAAGGCTCCGGATGTATCTCAACATAGTCCTTGTTCTTTCCTCCACTTAAGTTGGCAACTGATGTAGAGTCATCGCTGTCATCACCAAAGTTAATAGACTGGTACCTGACTCGTGGAATTGGAGACTGGCGCTGAAACTTTGAAGCTGGCCTGCTTAAAGAAGCATTAGAATCTCGAGATTCGTCTCCTAGAATGCTATTTGAATCAAAGAAGCTCGAGCCTTTCTCTTCATTGGATGAAACGTTTTGTTCTGGCTGCTCCAAAGTAAGATCTCTGCTACCATTACTAAAGCCTTTTCTTTTAGACTGTTCTACTGAATGCTTTCGTAATAACTTAAGGAGGGAATCCACAGTTTCACTCTCTTTACCTTGCCCTTTTGTGGCTTCATTTTTCTTTTCCTCTTTCAGGGCAGCTCTCTCTCGAAGCTGAGCCTGAATCTTCCTGAAAAGTTCAACAATCTCCTTCTCTCTTGGCCCTGGCACTGCAGTGGCCTGAGATCTGGGAGAACTAGAAAGGGACAGCAGTGGACCATTCTTTGAAGACAACATCTCAGAGTCATCAATGTTGTCAAAGCCATCCCTTTCTTCCGTTTGCCTATTCCGTCCACGAGAGAAACCATGCCTGTTGTGCCTTGAGAAGTCGGGGTTTCTCTTCTGACCACTATTACTTGCTTTGCATAGGAAAGATGCTCTATTAGAACCGCACTTTAAAGTTGTCAATTTGATCTGAAAATGGCCTCTAGAGACAGCAAAAGAAGAACACGGTGATATGCTGACTCCTCTTCCAGAAAATCCAGAACAAGGAAGAAGTTTTCCATCAGAGGATACATAGCCTGCCGATAAGTATAAAATGGATGTGGGTGATGGATGATGATAATATATGTAACATATAAATTTCATATCCATCAACAGAATAAACGTCACATTTGGGCTACCATGTGTCCTGTAACTCCCCCACCCCCACCCCCACCCCCACTCCATAAAAGAAAAAAAGAAAAGAAAAAATGAACAAGAAGATAATAATAATAATAAAAGACCAAAAGGAACAGAAGAAAAACTCGGGTTCTCAGTTCAAGCATATAAGGACAAGATTCATGCACCAATATTGAATTTAAAATACAGATTAAGAATAATTCAGGTTGAATCTAAAGAGAGGATTCCAAGTAATTCACTGAAAGCACAAACATATGCAATTATGCTTTTTAGTTTTTTTATCAATGATAAAAGGTTCTAAGCCTGTCCTTCCACAAAGATCACTCATTTCGATCAAAAGAATAGTTAGTTCGAGTAAATCATAGTTCAGAAGATGGCTGAGGTGTATCCCACTCATTGTCCTATGGCCTGAGACTCTTAATAACACTCGATATAGGTACTACCGACGCTGTGTCTCCCGTGCTAGCTCATAAAGGAAGCAGTTCCAAGTTCCAACAAAGCTTACCCCCCTAATTTCTCAAATATCAATTGGTGACATCTGTCATTAAGGTTGCATTTCTTGTTTCAAGCCAGCAATCGGCAAAAGTTTCCCAGGCAATTGTAATTATATCTGACCAAGACTTGGTAGAAATACCTAGAATAAGAATTTGTCCTTGTGAAGCATCAAATCAGACATTCTCTCAACCCTCCTAGAGGTTCTTTTTCTTCATCCGTCAGTTTCTTTCATACATATATATGACAATTTATTTGACCCCTCTCCTGTGCTACACCTCCTCCTACATCTTCTTGCTCATTATCTCCTTCCTCAACCCCTCTCCTCCACCAGACCCTGGCCCTATCCCCGCCCCCAACCCCCAACCCTCGACTCACCATGCTAAAACCACTTGTATTGAGTAGAGCAATTTCTTGAACTCTTCTTTAAATCATTGAAATGAAGAATTGTCGATGCATACCCGAGTTTTAATGACTTCTATACCAGCAATTCAAGAGCTACCTCGTGGATATAAAAGAAAAGATAAACGAAACTACTATCTCACATGTAAAAAACTATACGGTTTTGTTGTCTAACCATTAGTTCTAATGCTGATTAAAGATACCATCTGAATTTTTCTAACAGTACAGATGTAGACTTTCAGTTTAGCTACCCCCATAAATTGAACTGAATGGCTTTCAACAACAGAATTCCCAGAGTCTATCGAACATGTTCTAATAAATGGAGATACATAGTAAGCTGTCATTGGTATGTTTATGTTTATGTCATTGGATAAAAATGGAATCAGAAAACTCAAAAAGCATAAAAAAGTAATTTTCTTGTATGATAATTGCTCCCTGATTATTCAGCTATAACTTATTTGTGATCCCACTATCAAGATTTTGTTTCTGTAAGATTGGATTATTTGCACTGAAACCACACAGCAGCAGCTCAGGAACAAGCCTTCCTTAGCTCACTAAATGCCTCCTCCAAATTCTACTATGCACGCTTTTACATCAACACACTCATTTCTTAGAATGACAAGTGCACCCAGGAGCGCACACCTCTATGCAGATTCAAATGTGCCCAAGATTATGTGAACAGTTCTAGCCACAAAGAACTGAATTAACCGCCAAGTGTTCCAACATGATAGAACTAACACTGCATCAACATAAACAAATGATGTACAGATGCATGATTTCATGCCATTTCAACCAGCCAGTCTAACATTGTAAGTCGCAGAGTAATTTCAACAAACAGATTGTGCACGATTGCAAAAGTCCTGAAAGCCTAGAACTTTTTTGCCTCCTATAGTTTGCTGTTGCTAGAGACATGGATGCTGAGGGACCCGATTTATGGGAATATACGAAAAAGGAAGAAAAAATAAAATAAAGAAAAAAGCAAGAGGGGAAAAAAAAAGCTTTGCAATCTCAAGTTCAACCCATCTCAATCTTTCAGGAGATAGCACAAGACTTTGGTATCGGAAAATTACACCAATATGATTCCGACCCCCTTCGTTTAAGCGACAGAAACGTCACCAATCCTCACAAAACAAGTCCAGAATACGCGAAAAGCACGATAGGGGAACAATTACCTCTCACAACAAGCACAGACAAGTACTTCAGACACGCGCATACACAGATTCAATGTCCAGGCATGAATACCTATCAAGTAAAACATAGCCGCAAAACAAACAAAACGAAAAGATAAAAGGAAAAAAATAGCCGAAATGTTTCAAGAAGACAACAAACATTAACATCCTCTCGATTTCTCCAACACTTTCTTCGAAACCCAAACGAAGTTAGAGCTGTCGCGAAGAAGAAAGAGAGAAATCACCTGAAACGTTCCGACCGAGGTGCACAGAGGATGACATGGCGTTCGCTGCGCAGGAAGTATCGGGGCGGTTTAGCTGGGGTTGTGCATTTCGCAGGCAGAGCCTTTTTTCGACTGCGCAGAGCAAAATGAAGCATGTAATATGGTCGCTCCGATGTGGGAGGTTTTTTCGCTCCTTCTATATGGCCCCCAAAAGGAGAAAGAAGCACCAGGCCGGGGCCGTGCTAAAAAGCATTTTTGTCCAGAAAAAAAAAAAAAACAAACTAATTTTGTTTTAAAATATTACAAATAATATAGAAATTAATTGAGAAAAATTAATGAAGAACACTCATTTCATCAAACCATATTGCAACACAACTACATCTTCAATTAATTTGAAAGAAATTACACATGGAATCTTCATGGTGCGTTTGAGAAAGCTTTTGGGAAAAACATTTAAGGAAATACAAAAGCTTTTGGTTTAAAGGGTTTTGATGAAATATAAAAACTATTTGACAAACTATAATTGAAAAGTACCTTGAGAAGTAACTTTGAGAAAATGCCGTTTGGTAAACACGTATTTGGGGAAGTCTTTTAGGGTGACAAATTTAAGATTTTTAATTTTTATTTTTTTGAAATTGAAAATAAAAATAACAACTTTTTATATTTCCGTACTGAGATGTAATGTAAAAGAGATATATTAACAAATTCATAAGTAAAAAAATATATCAAAGTTGACTTTTTTCTCAATTAAAAAAAGAGTAATTTCCTTATAATAAAAGAAAATCTCAAATAAGGACCTAAAGTGAGCCTATTTTCTCAAATAAGGACCCAAAGTGGCCGTTATCCCAAATAAAGATCCAAAGTGGCTAAAAAATCTCAAATAAGGACCTGAACTCACCGGCCGGCGAGCGTGTGACATTTCCGGTGGCCGGAGTATGGGCAATTTTGTCCACAAAAAATATAGATAGGATTTGACAAACCCTCAAAACAAAACCCAGACTCTTCTCACTCTTAGCCCCCACCCCTCATCCATGGCGTCACCGTCTTCACACCGGCTCCTATCAACCCTCCTCCGCTTCGCCGCCCACCACCAATCGGCGTCGCGGCCCACCTCCTCCTCCAACCCCAAATCCCCCCTTCTTCACCCCCTCCTCCGCCCCCCCGCCGCCACCACTACCACCATCGCCCCTCCCCCACGGCTACCTCCTCACCCGCGCGCACATTACTCCACCCCCGCCGCCACCGCATCACCCCCTCCTCCCCGCCGCGCGCCAAGGGCGCCGGGAAGGGCAAGATCACCGATGAGTTCACCGGTGCCGGCGCGATCGGGCGGGTGTGCCCAGTGATCGGCGCCGTGCGATTCGACGAGGGCTTGCCCCCGATCTTTGTCGGCCCTGGAGGTGCTCGACAACTCGATCAGGCTCATGCTGGAGGTGGCCCAGCACCTGGGCGAGAATATGGTTAGGACCATCGCCATGGACGGGACCAAAGGGATGGTGTGCGATCAGCGCGTGCTCAACACTAGCTCCTTGAGTTCCAAAGGTGCGTGCCCTCCTTCTCTCTCTGTCTCTTAGTTGGGTCTGTGGAAGTGGATTCGAATTGTGCCTTAGATGTGGGTACTCGAGATGGAGATGTTCTTTGTCTCATGGTTGGGTCCGTGGAAGTGGATTCGAATTGCGCCCGAGATGTGGGTACTTGAGATGGAGATGTTCTTTGTCTCATGGTTGGGTCCGTGAAAGTGGATTCAAATTATGCCCAAGATGTGGGTACTCGAGATGGAGATGTTTGTGAAATACTCTGTATTACTTTCTTACCTCTGTTTCCTTTTTTTATTGAACTTGTTTATGGGGGGACTGAAAATCATTCGGTTTTAGTGAACTTGAAGAAAAAGGTAATGCAAAAACTTCACGTTCTCTCCTTTCTACAAGTTTGCTAGATATACCTTGAAGAATTTACACAAATCTTATAGTTCATCTACCCTTTACTTGTAGGTAATGTAGGCACTTTAATTGTACTACCGTTAACCCATCAAAAATAGGAATAATTTATCCCTCTTTTTTGCTTTCAAATCTCTGCAAGGAATTGATGGTTCCAGAGTTGAAAAGGCGATGGAATCTGTTCATATTGCTGTGTTGTAGGAGATGTATTTTCCATGGCTCTTGATGGTAGAGGCTTCTTATGGACTAGATTGTGCTTTTAGGTTCAGGGTTTTTATGTTGGTTACTTATAAATTTGTCCATCTTGTTGCTTTCTTGTCGAAGAGGACTTTGTGGAAGTAGCTGAGTTCTTTGATGCTGTCGTCAGTTGGGTAATGAAGATCAAGGTCATAACCAAAGGTTAATGGTTCTTCCAAATTCATTTTTTTGTATGATAATTATAGATGGTTCAAATCACCTCATGCATTCAAGCATGCTTAATGCTTTTTCTCTACTGCTTCCTATTTTTTGTTCACGCTTTCTTTATTCAATGTTACAAATTTTTGTCTAGTAGGAACAACGTTGAAGGACTTCCTGGCCACAATGCAGTCTTCCCCTCACTTTCAATCAAAGATTGCTACAATCGGGTCCTAAACTTCGCCACAATGTCGAGGAGTATGCAAAGCAATTTCCTACAATCAAGCTTAAGAAAATAGCAATGAAGTACAAGAACCGAGGGACAAATCATGGATTAGCGTGGTACAAAATCAATTATGATGTAGAAGTGCTGCTGTAGATACAAATTTCGATGTCAAGAAAGTCTGTATCATGATCTCCCTATTTGAAACTAAAAAGGATATTGTAAAGATGGAAATTGGAAATTTGAAAGTCTGTACCATGAGAACATGTTAACTGAGAAACTCAAGTTATACACCTGCATTTCCTTGGGCTTCAATGGACATTGAAGTTTATTTCTGCTACGGTGATGAGTCTTATATAATAAGTTGATGAAGCATTAATATCAAAAGATTCCCTGAAACAGCCCAGTCTAGTGACATAGTCTATATTCTACAATTAAATGATTATGAGGCAAGGCTTTGATTTCATACATGATGCAAGGGATGTACGAAAAAATGAAAAAGATACAAAATTATGTTGTCTAAAGCATTTGGACGTGATGTCTAAATGGCCATTGATAGATCAAGTTCAGTGGGCAGAGAAACTGACATCCATGGACTGATGAGCTTCGACTTATTCTCTAAGAACATAATGGTATTTCTAACTTGGAAAAACATAGCTAGGGGTATTACTTCAATTTGAGTTTGGGAACCCAGTTTAGCCAAAGTTCAAGCAACAAGGAAGTCGTGCTTCCAGCGCGCTAAATGGAGTCAAATGATATCAACAGATTCCATAATTCTATCAAATAGATAGATATGCAGCAAAGGGTAAAAGCATCATAGATATCAGGAACATAAAACTTAGATACATCAACCACGAGACTACAAGATGTGTGGTCCTCCTTGAAGACCATGAAACACGGCCTGTCTGATGGAAAAAAGAAATATCCCACGAAAGAAATCTTCCTAACAAAGTAGACCTATACATATTTATACTTTAAAATGCTCCCTAATAGACCAAAATAGACCCATCCACATCAACTAACAAGAAGAGAAATTGTGTTGTTGGTCTTGCATTTCTCCAAAAAAAAATTGCTCGTCTTCCACCACTTTCAAGTTGAGATCCTTACATCCTCCTCTTTACCTACGATTGAATCAAAAAATAAATTAATAAGTCAAAAGAAGTAAAGTGCAAATAAGAACACTTCTAGGATAAAGTCAAGGGTAAATGGATACCTGCATCTTTGTCCTTCCTGTAGATGTCGACGAGCTTGAGATGTTACCAAAAGTTGAAGCAAGAAATTCAACTATCTCAAGTTGTGATTCTAATGGGGCTAGAGGGGCTGAAGATGCTGATGCTACTGTTGTCATTGCCGCTGCCATCGATCCTATTGATGGATTATTGCAATGATACCTGTTATGGCCTATGCCGCCACATTTCCCACAAGTGATTGTAGTATTTTGTCTCTTCAACTTTGTTCCCTCGGGCTCTTGCACAACTTTCTTCTTTCTTGTCTTCAAATTTTTATCAGTTGTTTCATTCACTGATTTTGTTCTTTGTTTCTTTTTTCTGCCAACTTGCTTGGGCACATCTGGTGGGAGTAATGGCTCTCTAGCAGGCCATGTGTCCATAGAATCTACAACATGCACAACATGGCTATAAGTTTGCATGAATGTTTCCTTACTAAAACTTGCGTGAACCCATTTTTCAGGATCTTCTCTCATGTATATAAGAGCTGCCACAGCATGACAGCAAGGGATTCCACTAATGTCCCATCTTCTACAACTACAAGATCTATGTCTAATATTAACAACTCTCTTGTCACCATATGGGCCACTCAATTCAAATTCATCCTCCCCATTCCAGCTAGGAATCGATGATGCTGAAAATTGTTTTTGAAGATCTAATATCTTTTGGATATTAGGACATATCACACCAGTGTTCTTAGCCATCCCATCTCTTTGCTTATGAATTCTTTCCATGAGCTGCACTCTTATAGCTTCAAGCATTGTGATGATAGGTTTGTCCCTTGCATCAATGATGCTTTTTTTGAAACTTTCACACCAATTATTCAAGGAAATATCACATTTTGAGCTTGTCCTGAAGTAGGACTTGCTCCATTGCACCGGAGGCCTTTCAGACAACCATTCATAAGCTTTCTTATTAATTGCCTTCAGCTTTTCCATTGCCAAGTCAAATCACATACACTAGTTGCCATGGCAGCCTTCCAAAGGAGCTTTTTAAGTTCTACCCCTCTGTGATGTAGCTTGAAGTTTTCATAAAGATGCCTTAAGCAAAATCTATGTTCTGCTTCAGGCATTAGATTTGCTAGTGCTTGCACCAATCCCTTCTATTTGTCACACAAGAAAGTCTAGTACTTTGAATTTTCAGGGTCGGTAATCCCCAAGTCTTCTGCAATCAAACTAATAAACCAATGCCATGTCTTATATGTTTCTTGTCCAACAACCGCCGATGCAAAGGGATACATTTGATTTTGCCATCTATGCCCACCGCTGCTAGAAGTATACCCTTGTAGCCTAATGACAAATGGCAACCATCAAAACCCACAAAGCGCCTACATCCTTCTACAAAGCCCCTCCTTAATGCATTTAGACAAATATAAACTGCCTTAAACTTGTATTGGTCTTGATATTGCTTGGTTTTGATTATACATGTGGATCCCGGGTTGGCATCAAGAAGTGCTTGACAATAGCTCCTAAGCATCCGAAATTGCTCTTCCTCATTCCCAGTGATCATACTCATTGCCGTTGCCCTAGCTCTATAAAGCATTGTCCTCGACAACTTTAAAACATTCTCAGACTTCATTGTTTTTTTCATTGAAGCACCTGGCCAAGTAGGATTGTTTCTCAACCTATCACAGTACTTGTTTGCTAACCATTTAGTGCTTATTTGAGGAACATGTAGAGCTCTATTACATGTATGTATGGGGTTAAAGGTTTTGACTTGTAAAGTATGCTCCCTTTGCACTTTGGAAGCATATATAAGCCAATCACAACCATTGGAACACACTGCCCTCAATTTATTAGGTGTATTCTTAACAAACCTCACCTTTCTCCCATTTTTTATGGCATGGTTCCTAACGGCCTTTCTAAACTCCTCAGCATTACTAAAGCACATTCCTAACTTGAAGACATGATTTTCCATATCAACCTCAGCATTAAACTCGGGATGTGTATACTCATTTTCGCCATTCATATTCAAGAAATCTACGTTGTCAGCTAACACATCTACATACCGACTGATGTCTCCAACCTCCATATCCCTCTCCATTGAACCATCACCGTTAGCACAAGTTACAATTCTTATGTATAACTCGTCAAGATCAACAAAGGCGAGTCCATCTTCTCTAGCAATGCCATCATACCCACCATCATATGTGGCATCCTAGGAATCAAGGGCAAGCCCTAAGGTGCCCTATAGCCTTTTAAATAGGTAATGAATTTACCTATTTGTTTGTGTTTTAGCCTTAGTTCTTTCTTAAGGCTTTGTGCTTTGTGCTTTGTGCTTGTGCCTTGTTTGTTTTTAATTTAAATTAAACTATAAGGTTATTACGAGGATAAATTATGTGTTGCCATGCTTGTTATAGATTAATTTGTTATAGATTAAATGTTATAGGATTTTAATTAGATGAAATTAATTGATATTTTTAATTAATTTGGGAAAAGAAGTTGGATTGGGCCTTAGGCCCAAGAGTGGACCCTAATGGGCCAAGTGGCCGGCCCATTAAGGCCCACAAGTGGGCTGTCGCCGGCCCAAGAGGAGAGGAAGAAGTGGCCGGCCCACTTCTTCCAAGGAGGCCAAGAATGGGCCCAAGCCCAAGCCCATTTGGATTGGTTCTTGCCAAGTGGCAAGAAGGCCATGCATGCATTGGCCATTGAAGAGGCAATGCAATGATGGCCTCTTGGGGAAGTAAAAAGGGATGGCCGGATAGGGGGAGGCTTGTCGTGCGAGAGAGGGAGAGAGAGAGAGAGAGAGAGAGAGAGAGAGAGAGAGAGAGAGAGAAGAGAAAGAAGAAGGAGGCTCGCGCAAGGGGGAGAGGAGAGCCGTCCGTCTGCCGCACACCGCCCATCCATCCGCCGTTCGTCGTCGTTTCTCCTTGTGTTTGAGGCAAGTTTAGGGTCCATCATCTCTCTTTGCATGTGTGCTTTGCATGTTGGTTGTGTTTTTGTGGTTTTGGAGTGCACGAAATGGAGTAAGGATGGCTTGTTCTTGGAGGTGCATGCTGTTTTCGCGCGGATCACTGAAGTCAGAAACTTGTGAGGACTTGCATGCATGTTTGGAGTTCGATTTTGGCTTGGATCTCTTCATGAAAGTTGTAGCTAACACCTTGAACTATAACATACTGAAATTTCGTGAAAAATGATGGAGATTTGAGGGGTCAAAGTCTCATTTTTCGGAGACCCTAGATCTGGAGTTGTTTTCTGACCTTGTGGTGGATTTGTGGTTTGCATGTTGGTTTTTACTGAGAATCTCTCTTCGACTTCTTCATGAAACTTGTAGAGAACTTCTTAAGGATGAACATACTAAATTTTGAAGCAAAAAGAACAAGTTTAGACTAGGTAACCAACCTGATCTTGAAGACGATGAAACTGGAGTTGCGATGTGTGATACCCGAGACTTCGTGGAACCATTTGGAGGTCTTCCTTTGGTAGTTTGGCCTAAGTTCCTTCATGAAAGTTGTAGGGGATCCTTAGGAGTATAACATATAAAAATTTCAGAGAAAACGAAGAAGTGTAGGTAGGTCAAATATGCATATTTCGGACATAGTGCCCTGGGTATTTCGGTGACTTGACCAGAAGCTTCGTGGATCTGTAATAATTTATCTAAAATGAATTTGGCTTAGGTTACTTCATGAAAAGTCTATTTTAATGTCTTAACTATAACCTGGTAAAATTTCATAATTTTCTGAGGTCATATGGGTATTTTAATTGACTTATCAAGAAAACTGTGCGTTCTGCCCTTGTCCGAAAACGTGCACTGAAATTGTGGAAATGTTGTTTATTGTGTGGAAATTGTTTGGCCATGTGTTTTCTGCAGAATTTCCATTTTATTATATTAGGATATTACATGCTTTAGTTTCATGAAGTTTTGGGATTTATGTAATTATTTAATTAATTGCAAATTAGAATAAATTGGAATTTATATAATTTAAAATGCATGTGGTAAGTATAAATCCCACAAGGATTTAATCTATATGAGTAATTGCACCTATTGCATGTATGTGTAAATGCTTGTTGATGCATGTATAAGTACAAAGATGATTTTGTTTTGCCATGACATCATGTGCATGATAAATTGAGACATGATTGGCAATGTGATCCATGGAAATTGTTGGGGGAGGATGTTAATGGCCGGAATGTATAGAGATACATGACCGGATGGCCCTGGGACTATCAGGATGCCCGGAATGAGATGGGTGCCGGAAGCCTCGGAGGTCTTTGCCCGAGGGGATGCCTCGTGATGCCAGTTGGGATGCGAGATGCCCGGAGCGTTAGGGGTGCCGGATGCCCGGTGGCCATGATTGGCATAATTCCGGAGGTTCTTCTCGCAAGGCCCGAATTAGGGTGCGAGTGTAAAGTATGGGATGGATGATCCCAAGGAAGGGAGATGTGATGATCAATTGAGATTTCAAAGTGGAAATTGACATGCATGTGTGATATAACATGATGATGACATGCATGTGTGATATGATATGATGATGAGACATGCATATGTGATATGACATGATGATGATGACATGCATGTGTAATATGACATGATGATGACATGAATGTGTGATATGACATTATGATGATGACATGCATATGTGATATGACATGGTGATGACCATCTATGGCATGATGACATGAATATGTGATATGACATGGTATGACGATACTTACCTATGATATAACAATATGATGACATGATGACATGTATGGATCATATGGTATGATGATGATGATCATTCGAAGTCTATGCTATACACGTATTTTGATTGTGAGGATAATGTATGATGGCATGTACATGGCTTCGAGGTAAGTATGTTGGATTGCATGTGTGACATGTATGATGTAATTGTTCGTATTATTTAAATGCATTGATTGGTGATTGGATTTCCTTACTTGTTGAGTGGTTGTACTCACCCCTTCGGGGACCAACATTTCAGATTAGCACGATGCCTCTCCCTGCCGTCACGCGGGAGTGTTTCGGCCTTCCATCGACGTGGAGGTCGAGCGGCCGAGATAGATTGTCCCACCCTGCCGGGACTGACTTTCATCCGTGTGCGTGCGATCGTGTCCTACGACGTGGGTCTATCTGGAGGCCCGGTTATCCAAGAGTACGTGTCCGTTCACATCCGCCGTGACGGGGACATGATGGGGATGCTGCCACCCCCTCCGCCTGACGCACCGGGATGGGTGTGATGGCCCGTGTACGTGTTGCTGGGGTTGGCAACTTTTTGGATGGCCGACACGAGTAGCCCGAGAGGATATCGTTACACGTTTTTATTTTGAGGGTCGTGTGTCTCTTTTTGAGGTTGAAGGCCGAGCATATAGTTGAGTCTTGGCCTACCTTTTTGTACCGACCCGTGTTACCCTTCGAAAATTATATATGTAAATAAAAGTGGTTCGGCCTCGTGTTTCTTTAAATCAAATAGTTGGTGTGCATTGTGCCGTCGGGAGGGAAGTGAAGTGTTGGTGAGACTCGCCTTTTATTTCCACTATGAGCTGCGCAAATCCTTAAAACCCTTTTAAAAAAAAAAAAAAAAAAAATTTTACGCCTAAGCCTCGGTCTAAATTTCAATTCTTTCGTCTTAAATTGTTTTGTCTTAGTTTCTTTCGCTTAGTATCTGTGGCGACTCTACCGGGTTTTGGGGGGTGCTAGATACTGAACGAGAGAAACTAAGGCAAAACAAGTTAAGACGAAAGAATTGAAATTAGATCGAGGCTTAGGCGTAAAAAATTTTTCTTTTTCTTTTGAAAAGGGGTTTAAGGATTTGCGCAGCTCATAGCGGAAAATAAAAGGCGAGTCTCACCAACACTTCACTTCCCTCACGACGGCACAATGCACACCAACTATTTGATTGAAAGAAACACGAGGCCGAACCACTTTTATTTACATATATATATTGTGAAGGGTAACACAGGTCGGTACAAAAAGGTAGGCCAAAACTCAACTATATGCTTGGCCTTAAACCTCAAAAAGAGACACACGACCCTCAAAAGAAAGACGTATAACGATCTCCCCTCGAGCTACTCGCGTCGGCCATCCAAAAGTTGCCAACCCCAAAGAACACGTACTCGGGCCATCACACCCATCCCGGCGTCGGGAGGGGGTGGCAAAGATCCCCATCATGACCCCGTCACGGCGGATGTGAACGGACACGTACTCCCGAATAACCGGGCCTCCGAGATAGGCCCACATCGTAGGATACGATCGCGCGCACACGAATGAAAGTCGAGTCCCGCAGGTGGGACATCTATCTCGGTCAGCTCGACCTCCACGTTAGATGGAAGGCCGTAAAACACTCCCCGCGTAACGGCAGGGAGAGGCATCGTACTAATCTGAAATGTTGGTCCCCGAAGGGGTGAGTACAACCACTCAACAAATAAATGAATCCAATCACCAATCAATGCATTAAATAAACAATTCCATCATACACATCACACATACATTCCAACACACTTACCTCGGAGCCATGTACACGCCATCATACATCATCATCACAATCAAAAATACATGTATAGCATAGACTTCGAATGATCATCATCATCACACCATATGATCCATACATGTCATCATATTACCATGTCATCATATTATTACCATGCCATAGATGGTCATCATCATGTCATATCATGTATACATGTCATCATTACACCTTATGTACATGCCATCATATCATCATCATGTCATATCATGTATACATATCATCATCATGTCATATCATGTATAGATGTCATCATTACACCTTATGTACATGCCATCATGTCATCATCATGTCATATCATGTATACATATCATCATCATGTCATATCATACATGCATGTCATCATCATGTATACATGTCATCATCACGTCATATCACATATGCATACATGTCATTATCATGTCATATCACACATGCATATCATCATCATGTCATATCACATATGCATGTCAATTTCCACCTTGAAATCTCAATTGATCACCACATATCACATCTCACTTCCTTGGGATCATCCATCCCATACTTTACACTCGCACCCTAATTCGGGCCTTGCGAGAAGAACCTCCGGAATTATGCCATTCATGGCCACCGGGCATCCGGCACCCCCAACGCTCCGGGCATCTCGCATCCCAACTGGCATCACGAGGCATCCCCTCGGGCAAAGACCTCCGAGGCTTCCGGCACCCATCTAATTCCGGGCATCCTGACCCTCCCAGGGTCATCCGGCCATGTATCTCTATACATTCCGACCATTAACATCCTCCCCCAACAATTTCCATGGATCACGTTGCCAATCATGTCTCAATTTATCATGCACATGATGTCATGGCAAAACAAAATCATCTTTGTACTTATACATGCATCAACAAGCATTTACACATACATGCAATAGGTGCAATTACTCATATAGATTAAATCCTTGTGGGATTTATACTTACCATATGCATTTTAAATTATATAAAATCCAATTTATTCTAATTTTGAATTAATTAAATAATTACATAAATCCCAAAATTCATGAAATAAAGCATATAATATCCTAATATAATAAAATGGAAATTCTGCAGAAAACACATGGCCAAACAATTTCCACATAATAAACAACATTTCCACAATTTCAATGCACATTTTCGGACAAGGGCAGAATGCACAGTTTTCTTGATAAGTCAATTAAAATACCCATATGACCTCAGAAAATTATGAAATTTTACCAGGTTATAGTTAAGACATTAAAATATACTTTTCATGAAGGAACCTAAGCCAAATTCATTTTAGATAAATTATTACAGATCCACGAAGCTTCTGGTCAAGTCACCGAAATACCCAGGGCACTATGTCCGAAATATGCATATTTGACCTACCTACACTTCTTCGTTTTCTCTGAAATTTTGATATGTTATACTCCTAAGGATCCCCTACAACTTTCATGAAGGAACTTAGGCCAAAATACCAAAGGAAGACCTCCAAATGGTTCCACGAAGTCTCGGGTATCACACATCGCAACTCCAGTTTCATCGTCTTCAAGATCAGGTTGGTTACCTAGTCTAAACTTGTTCTTTTTGCTTCAAAATTTAGTATGTTCATCCTTAAGAAGTTCTCTACAAGTTTCATGCAGAAGTCGAAGAGAGATTCTCAGTAAAAACCAACATGCAAACCACAAATCCACCACAAGGTCAGAAAACAACTCCAGATCTGGGTCTCCGAAAAATGAGACTTTGACCCCTCAAATCTCCATCATTTTTCACGAAATTTCAGTAT
Organism: Eucalyptus cloeziana; assembly: GCA_014182715.1. Classification (NCBI taxonomy): domain Eukaryota; kingdom Viridiplantae; phylum Streptophyta; class Magnoliopsida; order Myrtales; family Myrtaceae; genus Eucalyptus; species Eucalyptus cloeziana. The sequence continues at coordinate 18,236,260 of CM024635.1, read as the reverse complement.
GTTATAGTTCAAGGTGTTAGCTACAACTTTCATGAAGAGATCCAAGCCAAAATCGAACTCCAAACATGCATGCAAGTCCTCACAAGTTTCTGACTTCAGTGATCCGCGCGAAAACAGCATGCACCTCCAAGAACAAGCCATCCTTACTCCATTTCGTGCACTCCAAAACCACAAAAACACAACCAACATGCAAAGCACACATGCAAAGAGAGATGATGGACCCTAAACTTGCCTCAAACACAAGGAGAAACGACGACGAATGGCGGATGGATGGGCGGCGTGCGGCGGACGGACGGCTCTCCTCTCCCCCTTGCGCGAGCCTCCTCCTTCTTCCTTTTCTCTCTTTCTCTCTTTCTCTCTCTCTCTCTCTCTCTCTCTCTCTCTCTCTCCCTCCCCTCCCTTCTCTCGCACGACAAGCCTCCCCCTATTCGGCCATCCCTTTTTACTTCCCCAAGAGGCCATCATTGCATTGCCTCTTCAATGGCCAATGCATGCATGGCCTTCTTGCCACTTGGCAAGAACCAATCCAAATGGGCTTGGGCTTGGGCCCATTCTTGGGCCTCCTTGGAAGAAGTGGGCCGGCCACTTCTTCCTCTCCTCTTGGGCCGGCGACAGCCCACTTGTGGGCCTTCATATATTGAATAATTTAGTTCTTCACATCCCTCAACTGGTGCAAAATGAAGCAAAAATAAAGTTAATATATTTCCATGCAAAACGTACACCAGGAAAAAACAAAACAAAAATAGTAAACTATTGCAATAAAATTGTACCATGCTTTGATTAACGAAAGAAAACTAGGCACACCAATGACTATATACCACTCTTTTATTGGATACTGTTTGTCAAAATATTGTGTATTACGGAGTTCAAATGTTTTCAATGTTGCCATAACTTTCTCCTTAGGCGAGCCAATCATGGTGGCCCGAGAACCAAACTTAGAGATATATACCATAAGGAAAAGAAAACTGATACCATTCAAAGCATTTCTTAGGCTCATATGTTATCGGCTTGAAAATTATGGAAATGACTACTAAGTTTGGTCGACTCAACTTTTGTCTGGATTCTTTCTTTCTTGTTCAACAAACAAGGCTGAAAACACAATCCTATCAAGAAGACTTAATTGCAAATTTACTAAGTAATTGTGGAATGATAAGTAGCAGGATCTACGATGCATCTCGACACAAAGATTAAATAGTCTTCATATTAATAACTTCGGAAGAAGAACTTCTAACAAGTAATCTAACAAATTGCTACTTTAGAAGTTACGTCCATTATAGTGCACAAAAATTGCAGAAAACAAGAAACCTCCAGTTCCTAATAACTAGTGCGCACAAAAATGATTGGAAACAAGATGCCCTCATGCTCTGACTATAAACTCATGCGCACATAGACTCAAACTGATTTTGTCTCAATGTGTTTCCACCAAATTTCCTCATCTAAATACTTTCCATCAGAGTACCCATATCAGAGTGATTATAGCTTTTTTTAAAATGTCTATCTACTTTCCCATTGAGAATCTATGTGGGCTTTTAAATTCCATCACAAGCCGTGAGTTCCAACCATCAACGACAAAATATAAACCAGAAAAAAACAGAAAGAGAGTATAAAAAAATCGCAAAACAGGGACCACCATCACAACATGTAGGACCCCAACAACAGTAATATCTAATTAGGAATCCATAGCGGACACAACTCATGCATTTTGTCGGACAAAAGAGACATTAAGTCAGAAATCCAACAAAACAAGCGAAAAGAACACCATAAAACAAAAGAATTCGTCCTACCATCACCATCCTTGCTACCATCTGTGTCATATTCCACCACATGCCCGCACCTTGTCGACATGTTGCTTCGAAATGAAGGTAGGGGAACGGAGAAGATGAAGAGTAGAAGAAGAAAAACGTGAAAAAGTGAAGAGGTTTTTTTAGGTCAAAAGAACGTGAAGAGTTTTGGGGGGTGGGTTTATCAAATTCTATCTATGTTTTTTGTGGACAAAATTGCCCATACTCCGGCCACCGGAAATGTCACACGCTCACCGGCGGGTGGGTTTAGGTCCTTATTTGAGACTTTTTAGCAACTTCGAATCCTTATTTGGGACAACAGCCACTTTGGGTCCTTATTTAAGAAAATAAGCTCACTTTGGGTCCTTATTTGAGATTTTCCCTTATAATAAACATGATTACATATTGTATTGAAAAAAAAATAGGTTTTTATTGAAATTTACAAGCATCCTTAAGTATTTACTAAACTCATTGTTATTTGATCATGTAAACGCGCCATGTTAGAAAATGAAATATCATTTGAAGTATTGCCCCCCTCATTTGTATTATCAAGGTCAATTGAATATCCATAAATTTAGATCCAAATCTGCTTTTGCAAAATGTCTATCATTAACGGTGTTTCGTCGTATATAATTATGCAAAGTCATTACTGTTATAATAATTTTTACTTGTTTTTAGGGAAAACTTAGCATATACTTTAGAATCTTTCACTTCTTCTTAACACACCAAAAGCTCACTCATTTCCCATCGCAACGAGGAATGAGCATGAATCTTGTTGAAATTCTGGCAAATGATAACTAACTTCTTTGTATAGTCTCAAATAATCCGTCGAATTTTACTTCACAAATATAATATAAATTTAATGAACATAGACCATATTAATAGATATTAATGTACAAAACCATTAATAAACAAACCTGGAGGAGGATGAGGAAATTGCACATCACATCATGTCTTCCTAAAACGTCATAGAAAATACGAGTATCATGGGCTTGTCCTTCCTAACTAGCCCAAACGTAAATGAATTCCATATTAAAATTACACATCGCTAAGATATTTTGAGTCGGTATATCTTTTCAACCAATAAAACAAATTTGATCTTCTGTAAGTATCATCGCTGGGATATGAGTGCTATCGATGGCTCTAATACAATCTCAAAACAAAAATGCAAATATTATTGTATAATCAAAATTTGCACTTAGTTATTTCTTCTTATTGTATAATCTAAACATACCTTAAAATATGGATAAAATCTTCAATTATTTTTTATCTTCTATTGAACATCACTAAATTGTCAATTGGTTGGTTAGATCAAATATTTTCCCATTTCACAAACTTTGCCTAATACTAAGCTAAAATACCTGCTTATAGTGTCCTTAGAGTGTTGAAAGCGGTCTTGTGTTAATCTCAAGTATGGTTTTCAATGTTTGCACAATTTCTTTGTAAGGATCAAACTCTCTAATTGATATTGCATTGCTCCTACTTTCAATAACCGAATAAAGTCTTTTGATTCGCGATACTAACTTATCAGGTCCTATCAATTTTTTTCCTCTCTTTCCTCAAGCTTGCTTCGTTGAATTTTCTACCTCTTTTTTATGGCTCTTACTTTAACTTTGTTGGACGTTCATTTTACCTACATCACACTCTAAAGTATTATTAGTAGATCCTACACAATCACTAATATCAGTTTGTGCAGTCTCAACATTCTCATTATTTTATAAGCCTTGTATAGGATTCCAGGTAACACTTTCATTACCAACTGTACTCTAGAACATTTGATCAAACAAAACTTCAATATCCGAATATATGCCTTTCGTTTGAAAGACTTTAAGCTCATAATTGGTTTGTTTTAATAAAATATTTTTAGGATTTGTATAATAAAAGACGAACTTCCAAAAAAAAAGTAACAAAAGATTAGATAAACACCTAAATTTTTCTTTCCCACCATTCATCACTTGCGTGAATGGTTTTCTTCCTTCAATTACATTCTAGTCATATTTCCTTCTGAACCAATTGCTTCCATTTTTTCCATTCTTCCTTTAAATTATCCCACTTACTTTTCATTTGATTTTTATCAAACTTTTTTTCCCTTAGCTCCTCAAACTTATTAATTATAACTGTCCATTCATCCCTTTTGTTGCTTGCAGGATGATTGCCTTTTTAAATTTGTTCAATGCACGATCAACAAAAAGTTTCTACATATTCAAGGCTCCAATATGCTTTTTCCTTTGATGAACTTGCCATCTTCTAATAAAATAAACACAAATATATTTGAAAAATGAAAACAAATGATTTTAACTATGAACACAAAGCAATAGGAAATAAAAATGCAATTCATATGAACCCATGAAAGAGCACACCAAGCCAGATATGTGAGTGGGGAAAAAGAACAGAAACATAAGGAGTAAAAGTGAAAGAACCTGGGTTTGGGACGATCGACATCTTCTGAGCGAAGAAAGAGGTGACCATTTCGGTTGTGAGCGAAGAGAGAGTTTAGCGCCTAGATTCTGAGCCAAGAGAGAAGTCGAGAGGCAAATCAACCAAAGCAATCACATGACTATAATTCTCACAATATTGGCATGAGATTTACAATCATTGTTTAGTTGATTCATAACTTTGTCATTTGCTAAACATCTTTGAAGTTCATACGAGAGCAACACGCCATTGAGAGCTTGCTCGGCATCATATCTTGGCCATTATTACATCGTTAAACTAAATCATTTCTCAGCCCACTAAGAAATGCCCCATCTTTATATATATAATAGATATTTTTTAACAAAATAATATTAGTGCAAAATAAGTTATGACCATAAAGAGGAATAATTATGTATTTGGCAGCACTCAGGGACAAGCAGAGGAAATTAGAGAAGTTCTTGAATCACAAACACGCACCAGTTTCACTAAAGTTTGTTTTTGCCGAAACTACTCAATCTTCAGAAACTGAGGGAATGAACATACTCGATCGAACTAAGGGAATGAACCTAAGAAATGTACCTTCCACTTCCATTCATAATCATAGGTCAACTTCATATAGAGTTATCTCAGTCATAGTAGCAATTCTGTTGCTACACTCAATATAGTTATTTGAGTTCTCACAAGTTCTTGGTGGAAGTCAATATATTTTCTAATAAACGCTACCCAAACAAAATATAATTTACAGTTGCATGGGTGGATAAAAAGTCCACTTAACATCAGCAAAGCTCATTAACCATTCATCGCATTAGTTAAAATTCTAATGTTAAGTCCTTAATATTAGTTTTTAATTAATCATCTTTATTGATTTTAAACTTGCAAGTATTAACTATGAATCTTCTCCCCCAAATCTCCAAAATAATATGGTCAAGCTGTTAAAAAACTAACCACTGGGGTTTGCTCCAGTGGCCACCCTTCCAACTTGGAAGGAGGAGGTGGGGGGTTCGAATACCCACCTTCTCAGGGGGGTTGGGGTGGGGACGCTTTAGTTTCAGGAGTGGGTTTCGACTCCCACGCCTTGTAATGAGGAAGGGCAAAAGTCTGAAAGTGAGTGTTGTAATAGGAATATAGTAGGACCGACCAAAAAAAAAAAAAAGGTGTTAAAAAACTCGACTAGGGTCCTATTAGTGACCATGCAATAGGACTACTGATGAAGGTACTACTTTTCAAGCATTATCTTCACAAACATTTATTTAGATCCATACAAAGACAAGTAGGAAGTTAGAGCCAGTACAAGTCACAAGACTCAATGTGAAGCCGAAATATCATATGAACAACCTCCCACTACACTTAAAACCAAAAAGAAAAACAACCTTCCACTACCCAACCTTAAATCAACAATAAATAAAAATAAGAATAAAAAAAACACATAGTAACGACTTCTGAGAAATAACTCATAATGCGGTACCACTACCAACACCTTCTACTGCAAAAGGCAAAAATTCTTAACACCAACAAGGCACTAGAGGATACTTGATTCCCACAGTTTTAGAAACTCTAGTAATAATATCTTTCCCTTTAGATTCAAAAAATGAAAGCAACTTCTTGTTTATATTACTAATCAATGCAGAAAGTACCTCCAAAAGAAGAGTTGCAACAAGGGAAGTGCACACACCTCTGATATAAAAGGTGAACCAGTTGGCACAAATATAGTTTTGACCTGGAGATAAGACAGTCTTCAGGAATAAAAGAAAAGTATCCATGAAATTTAAATTTGAAAATCTTCTTTGACTTGCACCATTTTCAAATTCGACGTTTTGAAACTTAAGTATCAAGAATGCCACCGGAAAGCGTTGAGATCTTCTCTTCATCATGTGAAAGCACACGAATTAATCAATGTATTGTTTCAGGTGAAATTTCTAAGTCGAAAAATGATTTAATTGAGAATAAAATCATTTTCCCAAAATTTAATTTTGGAAAGGAAGAAGGCATGTACAATGAAAATCTAGGATAACTTTCAAATGTAGGGACAAATCGGGAAACATTCTCCAGATTGCTCCATTAGAGAATGGCCATCTTGCTAGAGAACATGATCTGCCACGCCTCGAACCTCGAGCGTGCACACATCCCTTAGTGGTCGATAAAATTGCAACGTCTCAGGATGCGTCGCCGACCCATTCATTTTATTGCACATGCGAAAGTGAAATAAAACAATCCTCAGACAATACAAACATGGGATAGAAAAGCAGGACAACAAATTTCAGAAACACACTTTTATAAACAAACTAGTTTATCCACAGAAGCCAACTCTAAGGTCTAAGTACAAGTGGTCTATCTCCAAAAAGAACTACTGAACCACCCATGGTCCCGACCCTTCTGCTTTAAGCTCTAGGTTCTTCACACTAGGGACCTGAAAATGGTAACCCACGACGGGGTGAGATATAAATCTCAGCGAGTTCACACCCTAAACCTCGATTAGAAGATAATACACTTAGAGGCAGCCTACACACACATCGAAGAATACTTACCTCGCCACATCACCTCCTTGTACATCAGTACAGCTCATAAAACCTATGCATATAATCAATGCACTCATCAATTGAAACATCTCACTTTCAAACCAATCAAACATAGGAGTCCCGATTATAAGGCCAAATCGTTTTGACATGTCCTATTCCGTGTCATACAATTTCGTCCCATAATCAAACGTGGGTAACTCATATTGGTGGTTCAATCCACACCCGATATTCACTCTCAATATTGAAACTCCAAATTCTAACTCAATACTCAATACCGGATTCAAGGTTTTAGAGGTGCTCCCTCCCACGAAGTTCCGATATCGTGTGGCACTTAGTCCTTGACATAATACAAGGTGCTGGAGGTGGCTTCCACGAAGTCACGCTGTCGTGTAGCACTTAGTTATCGACTATAACAAGCAATAGCTCAAGATACTAGAGGTAACTTACACGAAGTCTCGCTATCGTGTAGCACTTAGCCCATTTACTATGCATGACACTAATGCAAGGTTTCTAGAGGTGGCTCCCATGTGACTCAAGTCCTCATGTAGCACTTAGACCTTGATTACAATAAGCAATGGTACAAGGTACTAGAGGTGGCTCACGCGAGATTTCATTATCGTGTAGCACTTAATTCTTTACCGGCTCACAACCCATTGGGTTTCCTCAACAGAACATATGTCACCTCATCTTTCAATAGTCATCTTTCCATGACAATAAACCATCACATGATCATTCAATCATGGCGAAGGGCATTGTGCTTTGCACTTAAATACTTTATTTTGGCCTATCTTTTTATATTAAAAACACTCGGTAAAAAAATCGTGTGTGAGTACACGATTAGCTTGAACCAGAAAATTGATATAATTTCTTTTAAAAATCCCCCTATTTTATACAGTACTTAAAAATATTTTCAGTGAAAAAAGCCAACACCTGGTATTTTCAAATTAAATACCAAAATTTCACAATTTTGAAATAATTAATCAAAAATCACAATCACCACTCAATTGCACAATTTAACAATCAATTGCCGAAACTAAGCACACCACTGAAATCAGCACGAAATTTTGGTCACCAGTTATCCCGATATAATTTTTGGAAAATAATAAATAATTAAATAAATGCAAATTAATCGAATAAATGCAAACTTATGCCTAAAATGCTAATTTAGCCATCTAAACGGGCCTAGAAAAATAGTGCACCTATCCGCATAAATAGTACAATCGATTTAGGCTTTAATTAATCTATTCTAACCATCTAACAACCATAGTTAAGCAATTAGATGACTAATCAAAACTAACTAACCACCTAAGCCATACCTAGCCTAATCTAATTAACTACTAAACATCATTAACCTCCTAAGCAAGGTTTAGTGAGTAAACTCATTGGATTAGCGAGCTGGTTAGTTCGTGGTGTCGGCGACGCGACGATGATTGAAACACAGGGTTATGGAGATGTCAAAGGGAGCTCGAACCGGGTTGGAAATGGCCTAAGATGGCTCAATTAGGACTGAGCTCCGGCTTGGCTTTTGCGGAGGGCCACTGGTCGGTTTTGAGCAGGCTAGCTTCTGCTTGCTTTGAGGCTGAATTGTGGCCTGGACTGGAGGCGAGGAGGGCTGCTCGATTCAGTGCTGGGCTTGGTTGAGTTGTTGAAGCGTGGAGTGGAGTAAAGTGGGCGCGAGAAAATGGAGGACGTGCGGTGTTGGGCTTGTGGGTTGACTTCAACACGAGGTCTTAACTTTCTGAATAATTTCCGGTTCAATCCTTAGTGCATCTAAGCATACCAGTAAGACCATCCACTTTTAATTTAAATTCCGAGTCCGCTACGGACTTTAATAAGTTCCATTCCGCCATTTTTAGACTGGTGATTTCCATAGCTGATTTCCATAGCATCCGAGTTCTTCGCCTTCCCTGGATGGTACCATATCTCACAATCACAATCCTTCAACAACTCCATCCACCTCATTTGTCTCATGTTTAGCTCCTTTTGGGAGAATAGATATTTCAGGCTCTTATGATCTGTATAAATCTCAAACTTTTCCCCATATAAATAATGTCTCCATATCTTCAAGGTGAACACTATGGCTTCTAATTCTAGATCATGCGTTGGGTAGTTCAGTTCATGGGGTTTCAGTTGTCTAGATGCGTAGGCTATGACTTTCCAATGCTGCGTCAAAACACATCCCAATGCTTTGTGAGATGCATCACTATATACTGTAAAACCATCGGGTCCAGATGGTATAGTCAAGATTGGGGCCGTGGTTAACTTCCCTTTAAGTTCTTGAAAGCTCCTTTCACATTCCCCAGTCCACTCAAATTTCGCATTCTTTCGAGTTAATTTGGTTAAGGGGCTTGCCAATCGTGAAAACCCTTCAATAAACCTTCGGTAATAATCGGCCAGTCCAAGGAAACTCCGTATTTCGGTGGGTGTGGTCGGTCTCGGCCAATTTATTACCATCTCAACTTTCGCCGGATCTACTGCAATTCCTCCTCCTGACACCACATGTCCTAAAAATATTATCCGTTTCAACCAAAATTCACACTTGCTGAATTTGGCATATAATTTGTGATCTCTCAGAGTTTGCAAAACTAATCTCAAGTGCTGCTCATGTTCCTTTGGCCCTTTCAAATAAACCAGGATATCGTCGATAAATACAATCATAAGCTGATCTAAATAGGGTTTAAACACCCTATTCATTAGATCCATAAATGCAGCTGGTGCATTTGTCAATCCAAATGGCATGACAAGGAACTCATAATGTCCATAACGAGTCCTAAATGCAGTCTTAGAAATGTCTTCTTTCTTCACTCTTAGCTAATGGTATCCTGACCTTAAATCAATCTTAGAGAAGACCGAACTTCCATGGAGTTGGTCGAATAGGTCGTCAATTCTAGGCAAGGGATACTTGTTTTTAACGGTCCCTTGATTCAGTTGTCTATAGTCAATGCACAAACGCATCGACCCATCTTTCTTTTTTACAAATAGAACTGGTGCACCCCAAGGTGAAGCACTTGGGCAAATGAATCCTTTGTCAAGCAACTCTTGTAGTTGCACTTTCAACTCCTTTAGTTCCATTAAGGCCATCCTATAGGGGCTTTTGATAGTGGTCCTGTTCCAGGCATTAGTTCAATCTCAAACTCAATCTCTCTTTCCGGGGGTAATCCAGGCAACTCTTCACGAAATACGTCTTGAAGTTCACTCACTACCTAAATTTCATCAAGCTTAAACTCTTCCTTGGTACAGTCTTTAACCATTCCTAGGTACCCTTGACATCCCTTGTCGAGTAAATCATCAGCCTCTACTACTGAAATAAGTGCTATAGATAGGTCGGTCTGGCCTCCCAGAAATTTACAATCTGACCCATCATGTAGAATAAACTGGATCACTTTTCTATAACAATCCATTTTGGCCCGATACTTATGAAGCCAATCCATTCGTATGATAACATCAAAATCATACATGGCCATCACGACTAAGTCTATTTCCATATCTCTTCCTCCTATGGTTATCCTACATTTTTCACACGCCAGTGTAGACAAGACTGCATCCTTTAAAGGCGTAGAAACACAAAGAGGGGTCTCAAGAAATGTCGTTTCAATTTTACTCTACAGTCTATATCTTTCAGACACAAATGAATGCGTGGCACCCGTATCAAAGAATGCATAACCTTCATGCCATTTATGAAAATTGTACCTGAGATGACGTTTTTGGAACCTTTTGCTTCCTCTTGGGTGACAGCAAACACTTTTCCTTGTGCCGGTCGTCTCTGTGGATTTCTTTGTGGGTATGGTCCAGCAGTTCGTTGTGGTATCCGTCTCATTGAGTTGATGTTTAGCCTCGACCTTTCTCGTGGACAATCCTTCTTAAGGTGCCCTACCTGTTCACAACCATAGCATTTCAATCGTCCATTACAAGGTCCTGGGCCATGTCGCCCATCACAACTTCGGCATTCTTCCTCTTGATGAGATGTTTTTCCCAGATTCAGGCCACTCTTAGCTTTTCTAAAATTCACGAAATTGCCTTTCTTCTTAGACTCCCAGGGTTGGCCCTGACCTGTATAGGGTCTCCTACCCCATCTAATATCACCAAAAGACAACTGTCTCTTATACTCCGACTCCTACCTTATTAACTCATGTTCCACTAACTGGGCCCTTTCATAAATCTCATTACAATCTCTTATATTCAAAAGCACTAGTTGCGTCCTTATACTAGTTCTCAATCCCTTCAGAAACCTCTTAAGCTTTTTCTTCCTTATCTTCAATCAGTCTAGGAGCATATCTAAACAGTTCAAAAAATCTTGCCTCATATTGATCCACTGTCATATCTTTTTGTTCTAAATGAAAAAATTCTGTGATTTTTTTATCCCTAGCATAGTCAGAAAAATGCTTTCTATTCAAAGCTCTAACAAACTCTTCTCAATTAACATCAGTACCTAGTGGAAAGATAGTGTCCCTTGAAGCTCTCCACCAAAACTTCGCATTTCCCTCCAGCAGGTACTCTGCCAAAGTGATTTTCTCAGCATCACTGCGGTCCAACAACTGGAAAATTCGCTCCCATTAATCCAATGCTCCGCCTCCTCAGGACTTCCCACTCCACTGAATTTGGGTGGTTTCAACTTCAAAAATTGCTCCACCAGTCCCTAAGTACGGTGTTCTGCTCCGGGTTGTTGCTGCGCTTGTCTTTCCATCAGATTTCCAATATTGGCCAATGCCTGTAGGATGTCTTTCATTCGGGGTACAGCCCTTGATGCACAGGCTTCAGCCCTCAATGGATGATGACTTCCATATCGTACCATGATTTTCCTGCAGTTTCCAAGCATTTGCCTCAGGAAATATCTGGGACTCAAGGTCTCCATTAAAAGCAATAGCACCAAGAAAATAAGTAAGATAACCATGTTACTAGCACCCAAGAGTAACCTCAAAACACAAACTGGGGATCTACGGGTGAATACATATCACCTGTTGTTCAATGTTAGCCAACCACTCTCAGTCAGTATCAGATGGTGTGCATTGTCATTACTTTCCTCACTTTCCAAATGAGGCTCCTTATCGCTCCATATATAAACCTTTTGCTCTTATGCCAACCGCTGTTGAAACCCCAAACCCTGCAAGGTCGCCATAGATACCAAACGCTCTACCAAAAGCAGTACTAGTTACTTGTCTTTGAATAATGGGAGTTGTAAAGAAGGGCCGAGGTTCAAGGAGATTTTTTTTTTTTTTTAAAGGAGTTTAGCGCAGCTCATCACGAAAATTAGAGGCGAGTCTCACTATGCCTCCACTCTCTTGAAAATACAATGCACACCAATTACACATAGAAGGAAAACATAAAGCCGAACCACTTTTATTTACATTTTCAGGATGGACATCTTGGGTCGGTATAAAGAAAAGGAAACCAAGACTTTTCACTACGCTTGGCTACATCTCAAAAGAGATCATCGACAGCCTATATCGAACGTGTAAACCTTCCATCTATAAGTGTCAGCTATCTCCAAAAAGTTGCAAGTCCCTCTCCTCTCGTGGGTCGTCACACCCATCTTGGTGCGTCGGGCGGTGGCGGCAGCAACATCCCCATCATCACCCCGTCCCGACGGAACTGGACAAAATAGAATTCTCTAAAACACTCTAACTTCTTCATGAAGGAGGGAGACTCACAATTTCAGCTAGATTCTTCTAGATATGGCCATGATTATCAAGGATTCACATTGGAGACCGTGCAAAGAATCTAGGCCAAATGTCCCAATAAAAATAGGACTCATTGTAGCAAATTATGGCTATCCTATAGCCTTGATGCTATCTTATTTTTTAGAGTGCCGTCAATCTATAATGACTTGTCCCCATATTAATAAGCTAAGTGCTCATGTGGCCCAACAAAAAAGGAGATAAGCAAGGCCATAAATGATGATACTAAGTCATTAGATGTCCACATCATAGAATTAGGTGCACCATCTTTCCAAATAGGTGTGCTACCTTACGACCCAAGCTTGCCACCTCAAGGTCATAGCCATGCCATATTAAATAATGTGATTAGGTCGCTTGGATGAGTAATAATGAGCTTAGTGCCTATAAATGGGTGGGGCTGCATTCATTTCCACCACTTTAACCCTCTTGTCCTTCTCCTCCTCCTCTTTTCCCTCGGCGCACACCAACAACGCTTCAAACCATTCAAGTTAGTTTTTGAGGTTTGCCAAGGTAAGTAAGGTTCCTCTTTCTCGCCTAAGAAGGTAGATCCCATTGTTGAGGCTAGCTAAATGCTCACCGTTAAGCCATGGGTGGTATGTGATATCTTTGTTTGATTTTCCTTGTAATTATGCGAAGCTGTGTGCTTGAGTCATTGACATTCGGAATTAAGCCGAGGTTCACTTGGGTTGAGTTCATTGTAAGACAAAGTCGGCGAAGCCATAAAGCCTTGGTTCGGCATAAATTGTGGCACCCCCAAAAGCCGATAGGTCGCCACAGATACTAAGCATTTAAATCCAAGCAAAAACAATTTCTTCGACGTTAGTCAAAAGAGTCGTAATTAAGGGCCGAGTTTCAGGCGTAAATTTTTTTTTTTTTTTTTTTAAAGACGACTTAGAGATTTGCGCAGCACATAGCGAATATTAGAGGCATGTCTCACCGTCTCTCTACTTCCTTAGCGATAGCACAATGCACACCAACTACACAGTTAAAGATAATCTTTGGGTCGCTAAACCAACAAGGAAAACCGAGACTTTTTCACTAAACTTGGTTATATCTCTAGTGACATCGTCGACCCCCTAAAAGTAACATGAAAGCCCTTTCATCTAAGTGTCGGCTCTAACTCCAAAAAATGTCATCCTCCCTCTCCCTCGCTGCAAACGGCCATCACAGCCAATCAGGAGCATCGGGTGGTGGTGGCGGGAGCATCCCCAGCATTTGTCCGTCGCGCCGGACATGAATAGACAGCAACGCCTGAATGACGGGGCCCCCAGCCAGACCCACGTTATACATAACCAGCACCCGGACCCTCAGGAATACCAACCCATGGATAGTAACGCAGATGTGCTCCGAGCATTCCACCTCCACGTCGGTGGGAATGCCATAAAAAGTGCCCCGCGTAACAGGAGGGAGAGGCATCGTTCACTAATCTGAAATGTTGGTCCCCGAAGGGGTGAGTATAACCACACAACAAGTAAAGGTCCAATGATCACTCAAGCATCATACAAAACAATCATAGCATGGCATGTCATTTAAATATACATACACACCTTACCTTGACATCATACACATGTCATCATATTTCACATACATGCACCATCATAGAATCGTCATCCCCACCATGCATTCATGCATTCATCATTGTCATATCAGATGCCATCATACCTCACATACATGTACCATCATATAGTCATCATCTTCACCATTTTCACATCACATGTCATCATACCATAAGTGCACTCACATACATGCGCCATCATATGGTTATCATCCCCATCATGCATACATGCATTCATCATTATCACATCACATGTCATCATGCCAAAAGTGCACATACATTGTACACTCATCATCCATGCTATCAAGCATACACCACCATGAGATCCATAGCATGTCATTTTAAGTATGCGTACATAACTTATCTTGATGTCACACACATGTCATCATATCTCACATACTTGCATCTATTTACATGCAATATGCCACATGCATACATCCATGCACATGATTCACTTTAAATTCTTAGCTTTAACAAGGATCTCATCAATTTTCTACTTAGGGACCAATATTTGCATCCCAAAAATTATCGCTCGCACCCAACCTGGCATTGCGAGGAACCTCCGGCACACACCTCCGGGCATTCGGCACACACCTCCGGGCATGTCGAAACTCTCGAGGACATTCGGCACACACCTCCGGGCATCCGGCTAACACCTCCGGGCATCCCGACACTCCCGGGGCATCGTCGGCTCACACCTCCTTTCTTTTCCAATTCCACTTTTGAAATCTCTAATGCAATTGATTCAATTTGTGTTTTTTTGAAATCATGTAGTATGCATTAAAGGAATTTTTTTTTTTTTATTAAATCAAACCTTTCTTTGAAATCATGTAAAAATTTTCCTTTTCTTGAATCACATATGAAATGTATGAAAGTCATTACACCATTACATGGAAACAAATCCAAAGTCTCATAATTTGCATGACATTTCATATGAACCACACATCACAACATAGAAGTGACCATACAACTCAATATCATAAATTTCGAAATTGTACAGCATGCACAGTTTTCATATTATAGTCAATTAAATAGGCAAACGACCTTCAAAAATCATGAAATTTAACTATGTTGCAGTCAAGACATAAATAAATATATCAAATGAAGGAAATTTCTCCAAAAGTAAATTGCATAGAAAGTTATAGGTCATGCATATCTAGATTCTAATATCCGAAACACACAGTTTGCACGGTTATCACATCACAGTCCATTAAATAGGCAAATGGCCTTCAAAAATCATGAAATTTGAGTATTTTCTAGTTAACACATAGACAAAGATGTTTCATGAAGAACATTTCTTCAAATAAAATTTGTACAGAAATTTATAAGCCATGCATGTCAAAGTTCTTATGTCCGAAGTACACGGTTTGCACGATTTTCTTATCAAAGTCCATTAAATAAGCAAATGGCCTTCAAAAATCATGAAATTTGAGTATGTTGTAGTTAACACATAGACAAAGATGTTTCATGAAGGAATCGAAAAGAGATACTAGATGAAAATCAACATGCAACCACAAATATAACACTAGAACAACAAAACAGCCCTAGATCTATTGTCTCCATAGGATGAGGGTTTGACCCCTTAAATCTCCATCATTGTACACGAAATTTTAGTATGTTGTAGTTTAAGATGTTAGCTACAACTTTGAAGAAGAGATCAAAGTCAAAATCGAACTTATAACATGCGTACAAGCTCTCACAAGATTCTGACTCAAGGGTTATACACGAAATCAGCAAGCCTTTTTCAAGAACACACCACATTAGGTTCGGTTCCTTACCTCTAAACACCCAAAGACTTAACCACACATGCAAAACACACATGCAAGAGCACCAAAGGATCCTAACTTGCCTTAAAAAAAAACGAAGCAACTCCGGCACACAAACGGCGAAGAGGAAACGACCGGACAGCGGGCGGCGACGGGCGACTCCTCCTTTCCCTCTCTTCGACGGGCGGCGACGCACGACAGCCCCTCACCCTAAACCGGTTGCCTTTTCTTCTTTTTGCTTTTCTTTCCCCCTAATCATTACTTAATTGACCTTAAAGCATGTGTGCCAAATGGCCTTCACACTAGGGACACTTGGGGGGGGGGGCATGCATCCAAATTTCCACCTCCCCCTCTTTGCTCATCGACGGGCCCAATGGGCCTCATGGGCCTGGCCAAAATGGCCCACTTTAGGCCCTCTATCCATGGGCCTAAAGTCCAAACCAAAATTTATCTATTGCCCTTTTTACTTTTTTTTTTTTTTTAGCAAAAACCACTAAATTCCCTTTGTTACTTGATTCCAATTTCCAATCTCACTAGGTCAAAAACTTGTAACCTTTAATCTATAGGAAAGCAATTCTATGTGAAGCATAGCCGAACATAAATTTGTCTAAAAAAAAACTATAGTACAAATCTTAAAACAATTTCAAGAACATAGGCGTATAACACTTAGTTTTAACTAAAGCATAAACCATAGGTAATTTCATTACCTAATTATGAGCTTTAGGACATCCTCGGGCTTATCTCGAATATTTGGGATGCCACATAAATAGGGTGTTGGGACCAAGTCTCACTTGTTGCGGGGATTGCCCAAGACCGTGAGGTCCTAGATCGACATTGAGGCATGTTGATTCTATGCCTTGATCGTTACGAGGATCACCCCAAATCCACGAGATCTTGGTAAGGCACTAAAGTGTGCTGATTCTAGGGTTCGATTTGGTCCAGGGACTTTGCGCTTGGTGTTGGATCAAGCCACGAGCCAAAGGCCATTCACAACACAAAGTGTGTTCACATTGGCTCAAAACTGAGGTCCATTAAGGATCTTCTTAAAGCGAGCTGCACCTAAGCCACAAGGTCTTGGATCGGTATTGAGGGGTGTCGTTTCCGAGCCTTGTCTGGAGCAAGAATCGGTGCTAAGTGATTGCTTCAAGTGACGGACCAAGATTTGTTCCCGACATGTGTATCAATTTAGTACGAGAACTCATGACACACATGAATAAGTGAGCACGCCTTCGGACCATTCATGTGCTGGTTAAGAGAAAACATAAGAACTGGCTTGTATGATGCATATATGCGTGCACTTAATGAGGAAAATGCACTTGTCACCACGCAACATTGGTGCCGATGCCTTGTTCACTGAATAGGATCCTCGGTTGAGCAAAGATGCCCTGGTAGAGCCATGATGCCTAGGTCTTAAACTTGGAAGCCTCGGGAAGCTAGCCCCGAGAAGCCTTGGTCAAGCCGGGATGCCTTGGTCCAACTATAAAGTCCAGTAAGAAGCTGGAAGCCCCGATCAAGCTGGGAGGACTTGGTAGAGCCAAGACGATGCTAAATGAATTTGCATGAATGCTAGTTATGCATAA
Source organism: Eucalyptus cloeziana (assembly GCA_014182715.1). NCBI lineage: Eukaryota > Viridiplantae > Streptophyta > Magnoliopsida > Myrtales > Myrtaceae > Eucalyptus > Eucalyptus cloeziana. The sequence continues at coordinate 18,218,972 of CM024635.1, read as the reverse complement.
GCATGATATGTTGATGTGTTCATTCTTAAGACAAAGGTAAGCATGCATTGAAGCGTCTTGTTATGGATAATTGCATGTATTCGAGATGTAGCAACAAGTCTGCATTTTATCTGCCATTTACACTATTTGCAAGTGTTGTATTTGCTAGGGTTTGATGATGAGATGCTTTCCTAGTAGAGAGCTGGGAATTTTTTTTACTGAGTTTCCAAGACTCACTCCTTCATCTTTCGGTTTTACATGCATGTAAGTCCCACGAGCCAAAGGCCATTCCCATGGTTTATGTGGAAACTTTGGTGTGATGTAAAAAGAAAGGATGGCCTATAGAGAAAGGGCTTGTAAAAACTACAGTTATAATATAAATTACTATGTTTAGGATGATATATGTCTCAGTCTTCCAGCTATTGGATGTTCAGAGAGTTGTTTATTCACGTTTTCGCATGTGCATGATAATAAGATAAAAAGAATCGGGACAACGACGAGCTTGGGACGCCTTGAAAATAACCCTTACCGTCTAAGACCCTAGAGATGGAGTTGGGGTTGTGACATTTTTTGTATTAGAGTAGAGTTATTAGGGGGAGTCATAACTCTCCATGCACATCAATGCTTTGATTGATAGATTTTCCTAGTGATAAATCAAAATTATTAATATGTTCTTGTGCTTGTAGAGTAAACATCCCTAGAATTCCTATAGTTGTTCTATTAGTAGACAATATGAGTGCTCAGGGTCGGGTGGCTTCAAAAGGACAATTGAAGGAGGACCGCCTTGTAGACAGAATTCTGTAAGCATAGTGACCATTGGAAGTTTGATGAAGAAGTAGACTCAACAACAATTAGCCTCTGTTTCCACTAATGCTTTTATGTCTGGTAGTAGGAACAATAATGATGACCGTCCTATGCAAAGATTGGTCGAGCTACTCTTGAAATTATAGTCCTTGAGATTCGTGGGGACGGGAAATCCCGAAGAGGGCAAATCATGGGATAGAGAAATTGAAAAATATTCGCACTCTTGAGGTGCTTGGATGAAGACAAAGTGACATTAGTAGTATATCAGTTAAAAGATAATGCCAGTCACTAGTGGGATGCAGCAAAAGGGAGGATATTTCCTGAAGTTACTCCTGTAGCATGGGACGCTTTCGTCCAGACGTTCAACGGAAAATATTTTTTCGAGTGTGCCCGAGATAAGAAGATGGTGGAGTTTTTACCTCTCTAGGACCGACACATGACGGTCGCTTAGTAGGAGGCAAAATTTGCAGAGCTGTCAAGGTACATTCCTAAATCGATCGAAGAGTTGGTGGATCAAGGAAAAAGATTTCGAGATGGCCTATATTCGGGAATTCGGAGCTAAGGACTACAATAAGTTGTATTCCCAGACGGTAGAAAAAGATTTCATGGAGTGAGCTGCCACAACAACTTATCAAAGAAGTCCTTATCCTCCACCCTCTCAAGTCAATCAGTGTCGTGACAATAGGTCAATGCAAGAAGAATAACATCCATACAAGAAGAATAAGAAACTAAGGTTCATTTCTTCTCTGAATGAGATATGCCGCAATTGTGGGAAGCGACATGGCAATACTCCATGTTTAGCTCGACTAGGAGCTTGTCATAGCTGTGATGCCCTTGTAGCAGTCGCAGACTACACCACAAAACAGAGTCCCATCGCTAGATAATCGTCCTCCGACCCAAGGCAGAGTATGTGCACTCACTCAAGAGGAAGCAGGAAATTTCAAGACCATGGAAGGGAGTACAGTCCACTACAGAATGCAGAAAGTATAAAGTCGTTATATGAAATAAGAGAAAGCAATAGACTTAGTTGTGTTGGCTTTATATGATTTTGATATCACAATAAGAAGGATAATAATTGTAGTGCGTAGCAGAATTGTAATCAAGTTGGGAATGTGATAGCAAATTTAAGCACTACCAGTAGACGAATGATCAAAATAGAGAAGCCCATCAAAATATTAGCAGATATGTTACAAGCTTGTGCATTTGACTTCCAAGGAAGTTGGGAGAAGCATTTATATCTCGCTCAATTTGCTCATAACAACAATTATTGGAAGAACATTGGCATTGTGCCATTGGAGGTACTGTATGGTCGCACTTGTAGAATTCCAATTTGTCGGAATGAGATGGGGGAAAAGAAAATCACTGGTCCAGAGCCAATCTACAGTAGACACCGCCGTGTAGGTAAGTAAAAATAGGCTTAGAACTGCCCGGGAAAATAGAAAAGTTATATAGACAGAAGATGCAAAATCCCTAGAATTTCAGGTAAGTGATCGTGTTTTCCTCAAGCATCACCCCTGAAAGGCATATTCCATTTTAGAAAACTAAGCCCTAGGTACATATGACCATTTGAAATCCTAGAAAGGATTGAGAATTTGGTTTATCAATTGGTGTTGATGTCGAAACTTGCTCAAATACATGATGTGTTTCATGTATCTATGTTGCCTGATCCGGCACGCATGCCAAACTTCGAAAAGATCCAAGTAGACGGCAAATCGTTGTATGTTGAAAAGTCGATGTCAATTGTGGATCAAAGAGAGCAAGTGATAAGAAGTAAGGTCATTTCCTTAGTAAAGATCCTACATCAACAGCACGGACTAGAATAAACAACATGGGGAAGTGGGAAGAACATGAAGTGCAAATACTTGTATTCACTCCAAGAATTAGGTACATTTTGAAATACTTGTAATATCCAAATTTTGACCTACGAGAAATGGCTATGAATCTAGTGTGCTTGGTGGGGATATGCTGGGGATCGTTCCAAGATTCGGCTTGATCATGGATCGATCAAGGGAATGGTCGTGGACAAATCTGATGACCAAGTCAACGGACGCGAGTAGTTTGGTTAATGGATGACAACACGGTTGTAAAAGTTGATTGAGGGATGGTCATGACCACCACGGATCTGTTGACCATCATGGATCAGTCCACACAGTCATGTGTTGGTCACGGGCTATTCCATTCGATCATGCACCGATCAGGGATTACCATGATTTGATTTGGTACGACCTTGGGTCGAGGATAAATCTAATTGATCTCGAGCAAGCGCATGACAATCAGGAATTGGTCTGGATGATCCAGGATTCGATTCGATCGACCAAGTCGATCTAGGGGTTGGTTGTTGAGCTCATGCCCTAAGCCGCCAATCTAGCCAAGAAAAGCAACTTTGCCTATGACAATCACACCGAGGGAGGCTTAGCCATGAACCACCTTAGGTGTCTGCAATGCTTGTTAACGGATGTACACAAAAAGCCCTTGTCCGGTCTTGATTATATTTTCAATGACCTATTTCTCCATGGTTGCTATGTTGCTTAGAAATGGACAAAATAGAATTCTCTAAAACAACACCCTAGCTTCTTCATGAAGGAGGGTGACTCATTGTTTCACCTAGATTCTTCTAGATATGGCCATGATTACCAAGAATTCACCTTGGAGAATAAGCAAAGAATCTATGCTACATGTCCCAATAAAAATCAAACACATTGAAGCAAATTATGGCTATCTAGCCTTAATGCCACTTTATCTTTTAGAGTGCCACCTATCTATAATGACTTGTCCCCATAATAATGAGCTAAGTGCTCATGTGGCCCCATAAAAAGGAGACAAACAAGGGCTTAGATGATAACACTAAGGACGCGTTTGGTAACGATTCCGTTCTTGGGCACAATTTTTTCTCAGAGATTTTTTTTTTTTTTTTTTTTCATAATTTTTTTTCTTTTCTTCCCCGTCATTCTTTGTAGCCGGTCATTGACCATAGCGGTAGTCGACAATCGGATGGGCAAGGTTCGGTTAGCTTGTTCGATGGCCAGGCGACGCTCACCTATCCACCAGAGAGGCTCGACCCAGCCTAGGCATAACGAATGGACAAACCGACTATGGTTATTTCCTCTGATTAGATCGACGGAACCATTTCAGGAAGTTGAGAACTATAGAGCATTTGCAAACTGACTTCACTACAACGTGATGAATGACTACACAACTAGGAATAGAAGCCCGATGCCGTATAAAGGCAGTTTGCCTCAGGCAGTTGTTTAAAGCAGCACATGTAAAAGCAGTTTGCGTATGAAGCCATATAGCGCTATGACTAACTACATGCTTAGAAGAGAACAGAGGGTTGTAGGTGGTAAAGGAAGCAAAAAGAAGGCGAAGGCCGGTGGGCAAGGAAAAGTGAGTTGATCGCCGTATCGAAGCTCCACCCGATTCTACTTGAATGCCTTTGCTCGTGCGGCCATACCTCTCTCTCCGCTGCGAATCATCTGTCCATATCGGTCCTATCGTTCAATCATCTCTAGCGAACCATGCCTTTAGTGGAGAGATTTAATTAATTGGAATGGCAAGAGGGACACCAAATCAAGGAACCAGGGCCGGGTTGGTTGATGTTCCCACAAATCACGTACTCGAAGGACTGGACTGGAAAGGATAAGGAGCTCTCCACTTAGAAAACCGAAGTCCGCTCATCGTGATCAGGGAGTCATGTGAACCACTATTAAAGTAGCCCTGAACAAGTTCATTGAAGGAAGCATCCCAGAATGGATGAGAGACCCTGCCCGACAATATGGCAGCGGACGATTACATTTTGTATGGTCTTCGAGAGCTAGAAGGTGCTCGTCTAAAGGCACTGAATGAACTTAAACATTCGACAACAGAGGTTGAGACCGATGAGGCGGAACCGTCCACTTCAAAAGAAGTAATAGATAGCCTTTCAGCTAGCAATGAAGCAGCAAACAAAAGGATTGCCTTGGAATCCGCCTATACAGGTCATCTAGAAGAAAAGGATAAGTGATACATAGCTAGAGCAAACGTATACGCATAAGAATTAGGTGAAGCTAGGTTCATAAGGTTTATAACCAGAAGCAGATGAAGCATATGCTAATGGAGAATAAATCGACACAAATTAAACAAAGGCTCTTGATCCTGGGAAGGACGTTAACCAAGGCATGACTTTCGCAAGCAAACAAGAAAAAAGTCAAGAGAAGGCTAATATGGAGTTCACTTTTCATACACCGGGTAAGCTTTTGACGGGATGATTTTCTTGAAAACGTACTCCTCGTGGCAATGGGTATCAGAGCAGGATATCTTAAACCTGTGACTCATTATCTTCTTGACGATGGCTGGAGGTACTGTCAGCGAACAATTTAAGGTTTTTTTCCTCCGAAGGAAAGAAGAACTCCATCCATGGTTGAAAGTAAAAAATCGATCCATTCCAAAAATAGAAACGATGGGGCACCAAGTCAAGGCCCAGTCCCCAAGGGCTTGACTTATCAAATATACGGTGAAAGTAATCAGAAATATGAAAAAGCAAAAACATATACCTGAAAAAATGTTTTTCATGTTCTCTTCTCTTTCTTCAATTTCACCACCTTCACAGCACACTTTCTATATCTTTTTTCCTTATCGACTACATGTACATTGATGCATTCAAACTTTCTTTCGAAAGTGAGATCACCATTGGCTTGAAGAAGGAGTGAAAGATCACTCCTAAATGCAACCGTTCTATTATATATGATAGCACTTCACCATGGATGATACGATAACCTTTCTTGGTTGTTTCTTAATTGAAATTCATTTTGCTTACTTTTTTCTTTCCAAAGTGAAGTAGAAGCACCGATTTTTTTTTGGTTGAATAAGAGGTGAATCATCCTATTGGTATCTCCGAAATGTTTTGTGCTCACACTCCTTATGGTGAACAGGGCAAGAAATGGGATAATCGATCTTTCTATCTTACGCAAGTTCTGCATTTTGTTTATTCGTTCTGAGGCTTGCTTCTCTTATTAAAGACATTTTTTGGAAAGGTTAGCTGAATAACCTGTAGCAGAGTTGACTTGTGTATCCCGTTCCCTCCATGCTTACTTAACTCCCCGGGGAGTAGAAAGATATGACTGAGAGCCAAAGCTTCATGCTGACTTGCCAAGAAGCCAATTCTGTCTTCATCCATAAAAAATAAGTAAAAAGACAACGCGGGGCATTCGGCTTAGCTTATATGACGAAAAGTACGAAACCATCTTCGACGCAAGAGATGAAGCGAAGTGGTACAAGAAGGAAAGACCAGCCACCTTCGGTAGTCATAATCCTCATAACAAAACGAATGGCCATCTTTTCCGTATCCTGGTCAAAGCGCTCGCCACTGCTATCCTTTCTCTACCATTCACAATTAAGCTAGATGGCGAGCTTTTCTGCTCGGATTGCACTTTTTCTAGAGTGCAATTGCCCACTCATTTTTAAAAGTGGATCCTTATTGTTGGTAACACAATATGAAAAAGTTCACCGGCTCCTTCATTTTCGTTTGTGGTTGGGTATTGGGTGGTATATTAGAAAGGCCTTCCTAATCTATCCTAGACGCACTACTTCTAACGGATGGGAAATCTTATCTTTAAGTTTGCTTCACACTTCACTGCTTATAGCTTATATAATCTTGAAATAGCTGTTCGCCTTTACGAGGAGATCAAGAAACCAACTCACAGCCCCACCTTGGAAGCTATTTTCCCCAAGGTCACTTTGATCCGTTTTGCAACGACCCTACCACTAGGTAACCGCTTTCGCCGGATCACTAGGTCCTACTTTTGTATCTGCTTGACTTGTTTGTCTCGCAGCTAAGCATCCTTTTACCTTTACGCTTACTACCTATTTAGGATACCTTATTAAAACCTTGAGGAGGCAACCGCCCCAGTAAAACTACCCACTAAAAAATCCAATATCAAGTTCCAGTAAAGCTCAATGGGTTCCGGGTAACCGGTGCTAAGATTACTCCCAGTCTATTGTGGAATCGTTACGCCTTTCATGCGGGTTAGAACTTACCTAACAAGGAATTTCGCTACCTTTGGATCGTTGTAGTTATGGCCACCGTTCACTCAGGCTTCAATTCAGCACCTATGTTTTCTTTTTAGTGAATGCCTCCTCTTAACCTTGGGGCACTGGGGTAGGCGTCGCCCCCTCCTATAGCTTTGCGCGTTAGCATAGAGCTGTGTTTTGAGAAACAGTGATTCGTGCCTCTTCACTGCGACCTAGGCACCCATTCTTGCGAACTTACGGGGCTAATTTTCCAAGTGGCTGAACTATAGTTTGCTCGCGGGCCTGACTATGATGAGACTTACGCTCCTGTAGCAAGGTTAGAACCAATTAGATTATTAGTTGCTTTTGCATGCTATAAGGATTTCAGGTTACTCCAAATGGACGTCAAAAGCGCATTCCTAATTGGATTTATCTAAGAAGAAGTCTATGTAGAACAACCTCCTGGATTTGAACACTCAAAGAAACAAGACTCAGTGTTCACATTTAAGAAGTCTTTATTTGGATTAAAACCAGCTCCTCGAGCTTGGTTTGAAAGGCTAAGCAACTTTTTAATTAAAAGTGGTTTCACTATAGGAAAAGGTAGATCCTAGTTTATTCATTAAAAAGGAATGTAAAAAGCTTTTTAGTTGTTCAAATTTATGTTAATTATTATATTTGGATAATCTAATGAGACTTTGTCCAAGAACCTTTCTAAGTCTATGCAGGGTGAACTATCCTTCCTCCTTGGTCTACAAGTGAAACAACTGAAAGAAGGAATCTCTATTCATCAAGAAATATACAAAAAGACTGACACACCTATGTGAAATTCTTTGAAGAAGCACCTGAGAAAGGGAACCAAGAGAAGGAATTCATGCAGAAGAAGAAGAAGAAGAAGAAGAAGAAGAAGAGACAGCCAGAAAAGACTCATAGCAACAACCAGAAGAACAACATGCCGAAAAGACTCTCAAAGGGGGATCAAAGACATCTTGACACTGAACAAGGAAGTAAGAAGAATACAAAAGGCATTGAAAGAGGGGAGATATTCTGTACCAAATATTGATCTTCCAACTGATCTTCCATTTGCTCCATTGGCTTTACTCCACAATCAGATCATGTTGAAGCAAGCACGTAAACAGAATATTCAGGAGATTTTGGAAGATTGCTTGAAATTTTTTTGGTGCTCAAAGGCCAGGTTTATGCTTTAGGATTCGAATTCCAGACACTACAAAATGAGAATCGTGCCATGTCCATCTCCTTGCAAGAATAGATTAAGAATATTAATCTTCAGATTCAGGCCACTGCCAAAGGCACAGCTCTCGTTCAACTACAGGAGCATTTGAAGAAACTGGAGGAAACTGTCAAGTCAATGGGAGACTTTCAGCTTGTTCGCATTTCTCGCGCACCCTGACTTTTTCACCTTTTTATATTGACAAAAAGGAGGAGAAGTTTTTGCAAATTTCTATATTTTCTCAAACGTTTGAACATACTTTGGTTTTAAACTTTGGTTTACTTGCTTATTATTGCAGTACTCTAAGCTATTAAGTTCGATAAAGATAGTTGATTAATATCTGTATAGGATGCATTACTTGTTTTCTGTGGATGCAGATCTGTGTACAGGACAACTTTCACTATCTTTACTCTAATCTTTTATGAGATATCATTGCTAGCTTAAATGTTGTATTGCAAGGCAATATTATCCAAAAAATGGTGAGATTGTTAGAAAAAATCCTCTTAAGGTATTTTGAAGTTGACAAAACATTTCCATCAGTCTAGTTTGAAAACTTGCTAACTCTATTGGCAAAGTCTGATGATCAAAGTCTGAAGACCTCAAGGATGGATTGCAAATCGACAAAGTTAAAACTTCTATTCTGATTCTATCTATTATGGTTTTGACTCCAACGGTTAAGGAATTCCAAAGTCTGAATCTCTTTGTTATTTTGTGATCTTGTCCTTCGAGATATACATGTAATCAACGGAGAGACTGAACTGTGCGAGTTTGAGGAAGTGTAGTAGAGTCTCCACACTGTGGAATCAAGGGCGTGAGACTGTAAATTCTCTTATTGATTCTTAGGGATATCCAGCCAGTGGGCTGTCCGTGTGGGAGAGTGGACGTTGACTTGGTCTAAGCCGAACCACTATAAATCTGGAGTCTTGATTCTCTATCCCTAATCATTTTACTTTACATTGCTTTCACTTACATCGATTATTGTTTTCAATTCCTTAGTCCATCATCCAATAAATCGTCTATACATTCTTTTACGTTTTATAAAATCATCTTAATCACCTATTCACCCCCCTCTAGGTGCTCGTACTAGTTCTAACAGTCCCCATTGCTTCCCAGACAATTATCATTTGAGCAGCTTTGGTAACTCTTATGAGGACCATAATTCCTTCAACCCAATGCGAGATAACTGGTTTGGGCTATTCAAGGGAATCACTCTTTGTTTTCTTTTCCTCTAGCTACTAAGATGTTTAACTTCGCTAGGTTCGCCCTTGAGCTCTTAACATACCACATTTCTGGTAATAATTCGGAAATCTCTGGATCTCAGCCTAATTTCCTGCTCCCAAAAGCTTATCGCAGTATATCACGTCCTTCTTCGACTCTTAGGCCCAAGGCATTCATCCTTAAATAGCTTACGTTTCCGGAAAAATTCTTTTTTCTTTCAGTTATCAAAGAAAGATAGCCTCACAACTAGACAAAACTTCTTATAAAACAATTTCTCCATCTTCCCTACGAATACCTTGTTACAACTTAGCCCCAATCGTCAACCGCTTCCCTTGTGGGTTATCAGGCATTGCCAACTTTCGTGACTTGATGGGCGGTGTGTAGAGAATGTATTCACTGGTTGCTTTTTTATCACCTGAAATTACAACTTCATGGAGGTGAGTTTCAGTGTCCAATCCGAACTTAGCGCTTGTTGTAGGCGCCTAGATAATTCCCAGTTCAGCCTAGGAGAATAGTAAAAGCTATCTAGATGATGAGTGGCTACCGGCATGTAGTTCGATGGAGCTACCTATTGTATTGAGTTGCCTCCCCCGTGAACTACCTTGGGCAAAGAAGAACTAATCTAGTATGAGGTAGACTGTTTTGTTTAGGCTAAGCCAGCTAGTGTCCCCGTCCTATTTCAAACAAGGAAATCTTTCAAGTAGTTCTGGAAGGCACATCGACACCCATCGGAGGTTTGTATGCTCACGCTCGTTCCAGGTATTCCACTAGCTTATATACTCGCTAACGCTAGATGGTTCCTTTGTAAGTACATTTTATCGAGAGATCACTTTAAGAAAAAGCCGGCCATCTTAGGTTACTTCGGTGCTACAAGCTGTTACGGTGATTTTCAGATATAGTTGCTACAGCATTTCCAGTGAAGGGAAGATCTTCTATCTGAGCAGTATTGTTATTTTGTTACTCTATAGCTCGCTAACTTCGTTAGCTTATGTACTCGTTTTACTACTCGCTCGTTCATTTTCGTTTGCCCAAGAAGCACGTTAGTAGGTTCTTCCAAGTAGTGCTTTGACGATCTTGATGGATTTAATGCCCTCACCCTGAGTAAGCGGGTTCTTCATAAGATGTTCCTCCAATTCCGCCTACTATTCGAACAAAGTCCTTGGGACTCGAGGCTGAGGAAATTGAATTCCTAGAGGGGGGGTAACATTTTTGGGTCTGTGCATTTAGAAAAGTATCTACAAAAATAGAAGAAATAACAAGACGATCGGGCCTTTGGTCACTAGAATGAGGTTTAGCTTTCATTGACCTTAAGAAGCTCTCTATTACAATCATGTGTTTCGCTCAAGATGATATCCCAGGAGAGCTCAACAAAGAGAAAAGATATCAGGAGTCGCTACTTCGGGCCCCCGACATGGTATCGGTTCGACTCTGACTTAAGCTGGAGTAGTGGTGATTTGAGGTTTCGATGGGTTAATCCCGGTTTCCATGTTTGAACTTTGAGATAATGACCAGCAATCACCCATGGCCCAATTTTTAAAGCGATCTCAGCTGCCCCAACGTTTTCCATTTTGAGAAAGTAGAATCCTAATCTGAAATCAATTAGGTCAAGTTCTCCCTGCGGTTTCCACCAACTTGAAATGAGTATCTCCATAGCATTTGAACCTATGTACTTCACTAGAAGTTTTTTAATAAGAGAACTGCTCCATGGTCTCTCGAGAAATTCCTTTCATTTATAATCCTCTTGATTCGATATGGGTGCTCGTTATCTGGGTGCAGGAGTTTGAGCTTATCAAGATTAAACAAAGTAGCCTTGTTGAACCATATTTGTTCTTTCTTTTTATGCTACTTCTTTGAGGAGCTCCCCACCACTCTTTGTAGGTAGCTTCTCACATCTGTTTCTCTGGTAAATCCATTTCTTTTTCTTCACTCCTTATCATGATTGTTTTGTCCTTGTTCTTGGCTTTCCTTGCTTATCTCTATGCCTTCCATCAGATTTTCTTCAGAGCTCATCTCTCTCCTCTCTCTCGATATGGTGTATTTTTGTCCTTCTGGTTTGCACTCAAAAACCTTGTGTACTTTTCCTAGCACTTGTTGACTTAAGCTTTTCAAACTCGGATATACACTCTTACTATTACTATGATGACACCTATGCTACCAAATGAACCATACTCCTCACCCGGCGCACTTCTGTTCTTTGTCTAAGTCTCCTACTAAGTTACTAGTGGGCACCCTAAATGAATCAATCCTCGTGGTTCAGCCCTCCACCGTTTAGGGTACCGTAGGCCCTCAAATTGACTTTGCCTTTTCTGGAGTTAGTTTCCCCGCTCACCCTAAGGAATTCTCTTTCTTTTTTTGGGAAGACCTAGACATCTTTCCCCGACCTTTGCTGTGATTGAATTGCCCTCCGATTGGGCGGATTGGTAGCAATAAAACTCTTTCAAGTAAGAACTCATCCTTCACTTAGCTTAAGCTAAGCCGCACCCCTGAAACTAAGGAATAAGACTTCTACCCTTTAGGAAATCGTATGATCCTTCCAAGCCCCTAACCAAGGATTTCTTTTTTCCGGGCTTTAGAACTACAGAAATATGTTGTGTACTTTCTATACACATATCTAGATATCTTTTCCTTAGATATCTGAGTATTGAGGTGAGATGTCAGCCGAACGAACTTTCCCACCTCAAACTTGCCTACCCCACCTCCCGAAGGGAACTCAAACTTAAACAAAGGGGAAGGAAGATGGACTCTCCCACGATACGGAACTAACATATGCTCGTAAGCGTACGATTATGAGATAGGCTGGCTATTGAACTTGTTAATATATCCTGCTGTTAGCTCAAAGGTTATGATGGCGGAGAGCTAGAGAGTATACCTGGATAGTAAGAACTAGGGTAGATCCCAACAACATAAAGCCTTTTCTAACCGAGGAAAATGGACAGCCAAGCACAGGGCTCAGCACTTAAACTGTATAGGTTTCCGCATTTTGAGGGACAACTACAACTACGGCTTATCCATAAGCAAAGCAAGGGCTAGGAGATTGATAGTTTAACCTGGCCGAAGTCAGTGTTGTGTTCAACTCCGCGGGTTAGCTGGTTGGAAGGATTGCTTTAGGCCGTTTGTCTTTCCCTCTCTTCTCTTACCAAAGTAGGTAAAAGTCACACGTTTGGCTTGCTACAAGCTGGGCTTAGGGACTGCAGTCAGCCGCTTCCCATGTAGTCGTCAGCTCGTTCTTGACAGATCCGATAGGGTGTTCATAATTTGGAGTAAAAGGATTCGAAGCTTTGCATGCCGGTTCCAAAAACCGATGCCTTACCACCCATACGGCCTGGTTTGGACCGTAGAACGGGGAGAGGGGGAAGGGAGAAGCGGGGCTTGCAAAACGCGGGGATATAGCATGTAAGCAGCAAGGTTCTCCCTTTAGGACCGACTACAACAAGCTCGCGACTCTAATACAAACAAAAAGGGTAAGCTATCTGCTCTATTTGCTTGCAATGCTATACCTATCCAAGTTGGCGAACGCTTCTGTAACCTTAAACTCCTTACGCTGTTCGACTGAACTCATTGACCTTAGACTCCGCGTCCACCGAAAGTTGGTAACCTTCGTTCCCGTCAGCATGTGGTACTCTCTCGATTACTTCCATAGTTCACTGAAAGCCTTTACTTTGGTGTAATGACATAACAAAAAAGAGCGGCCGGTTATCGGGAACCGCAAGGTTGCAACGTTCCCGAGAAGGACGTTCCCTTTGTAAAGTAGGCCTTTCGAGAACTAATTAGAGTTGACATGAAATGGATGACGGAAGAAGACGTATCCGATGAATGAATGATTGTTGCCCCTCCAACTCACACGTGTTCTTTTATTGAATGAAGAGGTTGCCCCTCTTCTATGTGAGTTGGGCCCTACGTAAGAGCGCAACCGAGATAGAACGCGGATCGCCAGCCACAGACAACGATACAGATACCATGCTTACGCCAGCTCTTACCGTTGCCGCCTGTAGATATAGATGGGAGGTAGGCTAGGGTAGCTTCCTTCTCTTCTCCTAGGCTACTTGCAATTGTTATTCGCCAATATAGGCAGCAAGCGGTTCTTCGCTTAGTAGAGCTACTGGCCGCCAGATGACGACCGCTTCTTCTTTTCAGTTGATTATTATTTAGAATCCTAAACTAAAGAACAAGCTCCTGAATTAGCGCAGGGCCAAATCAGCAGCAGGAGAACTGTACTAAGCTATCGCTGGAGACTTTCTCAGGGCTCCGCAGAATAAGAAAGAAGGTCCAAGTGCCATTTCAAATGAAGCGAAGGTTCCCCCTATTCCCTATTCTCTCTTAAAGCTTCCTAAAGCTCGGCGAAAAAGGGTTGGTTAAGAACTATTGACTGTAAACCATAGAAGTTACAGTCACTCAATGGAAATGTTCGCCTTTGGAATGAAGAAGTTACAGTCACTCACTCGAATCGAAACCTTTATGCGTTAGTAGTCTTTCACATGGGCTCGTCATTTGATGCAGAATTTATGCGAGAGGGATAAGAAAGATGGGATAAGTGGGGATTGATAGCTTTCAAGAACTAGTGGAAACGAACGCCACCCTTGTTTTCAAACAAATTCCATCTTGGGACAAGCGTTGCCACCCAGTAATAGCTGAAGGCAAAAAAAAAGTGTTGGAATAAGGGCGAGAAGGAAGAGAAGAAGGATGAATGGTTGCCTAGCCGAGGAACTTGAGGCTGACATTTAGAGTGCTGTAGGGAGTTCAAGACGCTGCCTAAAACTTGTGTCGGTCATAGAGAGGCATTGATTTTTCAATGAAAGAAAGCCCATCTCTTCTTCGCTCCCGCCTCAACAACAGAGCTAGTTGCAGATAGCAGATACAGATCTAGATGCAAGATGATCCCGAACCAATTTCATAACCACCATACATCACCAATCACATTCCACATCCCACTTCAAGCTTTTCGATTCCCCAGGTAGCCTCCTCTAAAAAGTCATTCCAACTTCAGAGGCAGGTGAGCCGGGTCAAGAAGGAGTTTGACTGCTGGGATGGGATGAGATCCTACTCGAAGCACTCCACCACGAAGTTGAGTATTCAGGTTAGATAGGGAGCAGAGATAGGAACTCCTATCTGTAGGGTGGGCTTTCAAGACAGAGATGCACTACTCCACCTAGAAAGGGCTTTCCCTCGTGGGGAAAGAAAAGGGAAGAACCCTTATTTATTCAAATGAAAGGTAAGGGCAGCAGGGAGTCAAAAATCAATAGAACAAAGACCTTCCTGGGTTACGGGACTCCACGCATGGGTATTATTCCATCTCAAACTCGGATTAGCAAGAGTGCCCTTCCCTTGAACTAGAGATCAATCATAATAAACAATACAATAAAAGAAATGGATTCTCCAGCCGGCGAAAGGAAAGGAAAAAAAAAAAAAAAAAGGAATAAAAGGGGGGGGAGCAGAAGAGGAGATAGTGAATACGGATTCTGGCATAAAAAGGGGGGGGGGGTTGAAAACACGGGCAGTTGGTGGGGCAATGCCCCCTCTTCTTCCACTTTGCAACTAGAATAAGGAACCTTAGAATTAACCCTACCTATCGATAAAAAAATGGCATTTGAGAGGAACACCAGCTAGCAGATTAGAAAGATTTGTATGGAATGTCCTACTCCTGCCTGAGCTTTCCGATCAACCAATCTCCTATTTTAGGGACATCTCTTTGTTAGGTAGGCCCAGGGATCACTAATTAGTCGAATGAGCCCATCCCTATGGCCTATCAAAACTTGTTGGACCTTCCCTTGAACCGGTGACGGAGCTCTCAACTGAGTTGTTTAGGTTCTGGAATTTCATCTCTAGTTAGGGGTTTCGGTTCAAAGGTTATAAAATGTGATGCGGTTTCATGTCTCTCGACCAGTTCAGGTTCAAGAGAAGGGTGATCAAGGGGACCCAGACTTTTGATCTCTTCTAGGCAGGAGGTTTATTTCGTATCAAGAGTGTGTTGGGGAGGCCTGGTGATGCGGGAGCATCCAACGTAGGTCCATCGACCAACTCAGAACAATCGATGCTTATCCAAGGCAATAAAGAAATTAGGCATTATGTGCTTCGATGGATCATTTTGAATGAATAATTTTAATTACTTATCGATATTTTGTGGTACGTCGATAATTAGCAATGGGAGGCCATTTTAGACGTCTTGCTTGACCAATTGATGAAGTTTCAGAAGAATTTGTTTTTGGTCAAGGGATGAGCTCGAATTGTGGGAAGGCTAAAGGTTTACGAATGCGGTCGAAGAATGCGGAAGGCCAACGGTTCAAGAATACGGAAAGCTAAAAGTTCAAGAATGCAAGTTCCCGTACTTCTAATTGCATTTCATAAGTTCCTAGGTGTATTTATTGTTATGCAGTTCAAGAGTCGAAGGTTTAAGTTCCTAGGTCATTAAAGTCTGTTTTTAATATTTCCTAATGCTAAAATCCTCCTATAAACAGGGGAAAACTATCCAATGTATGAGATATACGAATTTTATGAATGAAATTGTGACCTTTCCTCTACTTGAGTGAACTCCTTCGGAGAGTGGATAACTCCTTTTGGTTTCTTTATCCTTGGAGCATAGATCACTCCTTGGTGGTGAGCCAAGAAGCCCTTTATCCTTGGCTAGTGGAATCTTTAGGCCTTGGTGGTGAGCTTCTCCTATCCCGAAGTCCTTTATCCTTGGCTGGTGGAAGCTTTAGGCCTTGGTGGTGAACTTTGTAGATCTCGATCCTCATCCTCGGTTGGTGGTGAGGCCTTTATACCTTGGAAGGCGATCGTTCTCTCTTTGCTTATTCCTTTTTGTTTCTTTACCGTATACACTACTCCATACACTTACTCACAAAATTCCCCTCTAAAAAAATTCCGTTCTAGAATCACTCACCCCATCACGCATCACCTGGGAAGATGGATTGGATCAAGAGGCGATACCTATACCTCTTCTTTTTCGATAGTATTCCCATCATTTGCAGTTTCCAGCGAAGGGGACAAGGGCAAGGCACCGAACATGTTCTATCCTCAACCTCCATCTATCATTAGTAATCTCAATCCGCTTGTCCTATTCACTAGTACACTGAGCGCTACAACTAGCAACCCCTTTACTAGTCAAGGAAAAATCTACCGCGCTAGCTAGCTACAACTAGGTATACCCCTACTTTATTGTATTGTTGGGATATTTGAAGAAACCTGCTGAAAACCCAGCAACTTGTTAGGAGTAGGTTTTGGCTTGCCCCTTTCCAATTATTAGGGGGATAGGTTTGGAACCCTCTCTCTAAAGGGGCTCATGCACTCCACTTGTTACCACTAAACGAGGAAGCCAGGAGCGGAAGGAGGGACTTGAACCCTCAACCTCAGCCTTGGCAAGGCTATGCTCTACCATTAAGCTATTTCCGCCAGCTATGGTAGTGGCGAAGCACTACTGAGTAATTCACGTATCACTTGATATGGACGTCTTCTGTTTTTACGCCAGACCACACTCTTGACCTCCGATCAAGCTGGGAGCACGAGTAGGTAGGCAGGGGGATAGGGGCTGTTCAATCAATCTCCGGCTACTTAGTGGTTCTATTGGTGCAAGTTGTAAGGAGTCTTGGTCTTGAGTCGAGCTGGGGCCTCATTTCATTCTCGTAACGGGAGTGAGTGCACCGCAAGACCAGACAAGTGATTCGCTCGTCTCGCAGTAGCGGCATCTGTCTTTTTTTTTTTTTTTTTTTAAGAAAAGTCATTTCCTAAGACGGCTCCACGAGTCAGCTCAAAACCAGTCGATTCCGGAGCCATTCGTTCTCAGGGTTGCCCTTTGCCAGCTACTAGAGCAAGTAAGAGAACCTACAGTGCAACAACAAGAACTGCAGATTTGGACCGGATTGTACACCTTTCTGTTTGGCTATGTATATGGATGTGCATAAAGAAGGGACGGGGCATGTCTCTCCCTTTTTTAGGAGGATGAGATAGGGAAGAAGCTGCAGCAACACCTCAGGAACTTCTTACTGGGGCAGCACCCATAGGCGCAAGTCTTTGGATGCACGTGTTTTGTGCATATTCCTGCACAGTTAAGAGAAAAAGAGTCCCCAAGGCAACCACTTGTGTCTTTCTTGGATATGCTTAGTCCGGGTATAGATGCCATGATCTGAAATCCAAGGGAGTCAATGTATCCTTGAATGTTCTCTAAAGGGGTCGCCTCATATTTTCCTTTACCTAATTAATCCTCCTCGGACAGTGATGGAGATGTATTGTGGCCTTCTCTTGTTCATCAACTCGAACCTCATTCTTCTACAGTTGATGTTACGGATCAGCCCGACTCTTCAGGCCAGCATCTTCTGCCGGTCGACAAATGCGTGCTCCGGTTCTAGCCGCTTTTACTTTGATTAGCCTTTCAGAAATAGGGGTGCGGGGGTGCTGTGCTCCTCTTCATTTGCTCCCGTTAACGACCACAAAGGCATACATAGAAGGCAGATGAGAGAAAGCAAAAGCGCTCGATGAACGATGATTGAAGATTGGAGCATATTTTTTATAAAGATAGCAGTAGACCACTACATTTTTTTAGCTGAATTTGGCCAGCACATCGACCTAGTACAAATGGCCATCTTACTAAATACGAAAAGTCAACTACGACAAAAACGTAGTTATTGCCCCCCCCTCCCTTTCTAAGAAATAGAGCAATCGTCCTACGAAATCTATGGTTTTGCTTTTCCCATAGCCAGGAAGGTATTGGGCTGATAAAGCCCCACCTTCCTCTTGCATGGCTTCAACGTTCTGGATAGAGCACACACAACCCATCACCCTTGGACATCTGCTTGAATCCTGGGCCAATAAGAATGCCTTTCTAGGTTTCATTACACTTTGAGTTGATCAAACTCTGAGTTTCATTGTCCCACACTTTGGAGTTGGTAGGAAAGTTAGAAAATAAAGTTGGTAGGATTAGAAAAGAAAGGCCAACGACGGTTGCAGATTTTCTGTCCATACCCCCTCTTTTATGTTATTAGTAAAGCGCCGCACCTGCTCTTTCTACCACCTTACAAAACCTTTCTTTTGGGGTCCAAGGGTTCCACCCCCTACTCCCCAATTCCTGTCTTCGGAACTACGGGAAGAGGTGACTTTCTGCGATGGCCCTCCACCTTGTTGGGAAAAGTGAAAGGAAATAACAAGCCCTAAACTAAAGACCAACTAGCAGCTTATCAAGCCCTCCACCTCATGTTGGCAATGCCATGGTTAAATACGAGGACCACCCACCCAGAAAAGAGCGAGGTCTTTCACTTTCAGCCAAGTACTTCAAAGAAAAAAGAGTGGATGACGAAACAACTAGAACATGCGAGGATATTTTCTGTATTCTATAAGTGGCTTGGAAGAAGAATCACATCCCCAGTCGGGGTCGACGACAATTTCGTATGAAAGAGATAGAATTTAACTAAGTGGAAGTCAAAGGAGGGCTTATTCTGCAGATCAAAGAACGAACGTAATTCCCCATTCATTCAAAGTAGTATTTTTTGATAGAACAGAGGCCTTCTTGGCCGACTACTACAACTACATGCTCATCTAGTGTAGTGGCTTGGAAGCAAGCTACCTTGACCATCTTCCGAAGTTCTAAATATTATACTAATCAAAGGCTGTAGGGGCAGACTGCTCTACATTTGAAGCGATCTTCTTCTAGTTTCAGGACGAAATCTGGCAGCCAAGTGACGTCACAAGAGTACTTCGCGTCACAACCATCTCTTTTTTATAGGTTCTACGGGCCAATGCTTGTTGCTTCATCTAGGAGCAAAGAATCGTAGATATGCCGGTCATTAGAAGGAAGAATCGCCATAAAAAGATTCCTCGGGTATCATCTGTAGCAAAACTATTAACGGAAGCTAGCAATCCAGACTGTATTGATATTGTTTTTCATATAGAAAAAGGGCTGAAGAAACCAGTCCATGACTTAACATCGGAGGAATGCTACCTCCAATTGCCTGTACCTTCGATAGAGCCAAAGATTCCCCCCACTGATCAGAGTACACCAATTACCCCCCGAACCATACAAGATAGTTACCACGTATCATACGATTTTCTAACTTCACTTCGTTTTCTGGTCATTCGGCTTTGTCGATCGAGGGTAGTATAAGAGATCTGTAACCCACGAAATTTTTGACAAAATGGTTCCTGCTTCGTACCCATAGTTAGCATCTATCTCCCGGAGTCATAGTTTAGTATCACATCATAGACCCCGCCCCAACTCTATCTTCCAACTCAGTGAACCGGAACATAGTGCGTGGAATTCCTGGTCTGTCCACGGTCGTCAGTATGATGTCACCGCGTCTCAGCATCTAGGATAATACTAAGCATCAGTTTGAGTTCGAGATTGAGACCCTGAAGTAGAGATAAAGGCAAAGGTTGCAGCATGAGGGAATTTGGGAACCGGAAGGTACACAACTGAGTTTTGGAAGATGTGGCACTAAAAGTTGTAGACCCAGCCTTTAGTAAGGTTGGTGAGTCAGTTGGTTAAGTTACTAATGATCGTCAGCTAGAGTAGCATCACTAGCACTGACATAAGTAGCAGCTCCAGGTCCGGAACTAGTAGACCCAGAAGATGTTGAGTCAATTGGGTTCAATCGATTGATTTAATTCTGCAGACGGTGACTCCAGCTGTGGTAAGACATACCGAAGTAATAGGATTAACCTAAACAAAAGGGGCCTCTCGACTACCAGAATGCGGGGACGAACCACTTGGCCTGAGATTCTAAAAGCTTAGGGGCATATGTGCTCAATAAATTGGCTGGTGGTCCAACAACTACCGTCGCCATGTCTCCGTCCAACCATAGAAGTGGATTTCTCCCATAGCAGGGAGTTTGTAATTAAACTATTCTAGTGGGAGGGGCTTTTATCGGTTCAACTACTATAGGCAGGGGCTGGTCTGAGAGGGTACTCTACGGGTATCATGGCCGGTTTCGGGTTTGTAGCATTTCATATTGTAGTGGATAAATTGGTGGACATGTATCTGCTTCCTATGCTGCTGGTAGCTCGACTTTTTATGGTTCGGGGGAGCCATAGTGCAGCTGATTTGCTCAATTCTGCAAATCCGATGGGGTGGTTTACCGGGGTCAAATGGGAGGGTATCACCATGCTATGATGCGGGAAAATTGGCCTACTTGTCTCGATTCCTTCACTCAAGCTAACTGCATCGGATATTGCATTTTCATTGCTAGAAAATCAATGATTTTATAGTAGAGACAAGTAGGCCAACTCCCTTTAGAGGATCCAGTTCAAGCATCATCCTAATCAGACTTGAGGATGGCATCTGAGATCGTTCTTATCCATTCATCTCTTTCCCTTAAGCCTGGTTTGAGCTTCTTTATCAGCTTGACCTACCTATTGTATTGAGTTGCCTCCCCCGTGAACTACTTTGGGAAAAGAAGAACTGAAGCCCTATGCACAGCTTTTTTGATCTATCTAAGCTACATATAATTTGCTTTTACTTTGATGAGTCCCGATGTTATTTACTTAGTTAATAAAGGACCGGTCACCAATCGGTGAATTGAGTGGTCTCCTCTTTTCTGACTAACCCGGACTCTTTGTCTTCCTCTAATCTAGGCCTGATCAAGGATCTCGGAACGCAAATTCCTAGTGTTCCTTATTTGTGAAAAAATTAACAAAGAGTTTTTCATCATAATGTAGTATAAGCAAATGGACAGGGCTATGAGTTAACCTCTTTATTTCTGAGAGCTTTTTCCTTTCGCCCAAGCTTTCTTTCATAGCTTGATGTGAAACTTCAGGGAACGAGTCAAATGGATTCAATTACTACCCACTCGTAGTCATAGTTGCTTATCTTAGTCATCTTAGACAGCTCAGCACGCACTAGCCCTTATATATGTGTGTGATGTGAAGAGAGTCTTTCACTTAAGCCATCTAGTGTGAATGAACCTCTCATTCCGTACATCTCTCCACTCCGAAACACATCTCTGTACGGAAGAAGCCTTATGGATCGGATCAGGCGGATATAGATTCCTGCTTTGAACCTTCTGGACTACGTATTGGAAGACTTGAACAAGGCCCTCACTTAGTGAGTTCGGTGAGGGAAGCTCGTCTAGCTTAGTTCCCGATCGGTACACTGAACATCATCAGTAGTTCTTCTTGTGTGTAGCTCTTTTATTCCAACATTCTTCTCCCTGTCTCAATTATCAATTTAGCACTATAGAACCTCCCTTCCTTACTTAGACTGAGGCAAAAATGCTTTCAAGCATAAGACTCCTTCGCTAAGTATTAAAATGGATCCCACGTACGCTATTTGGAAACCCTTTTTGGAGCCCTTTCTGCCGGAGGAGATGGGGAAAGACAAGATCAGAGTCCGATACCACAAAAGCTATGACTGCCGAGACCGGTAGCTTTCTCTCATTCATTAGACTAGCCAGTGGAAGTCCAGTTCGATGGAAGTCTATCCACGGTTTCTTAAGTGCAGACAGTGATCCTCGTCATCCAAGTTCTAGCCAGCCCTATGCCCTAACTTATTGGATTGCGTACATCCCCTTTCTTTTTCTGTCTCGAAAGGAAAGCCTGTGCCCAAGAGTATAGTCTTGCACCGGGACGGATTTAGCGACAGTCCCAGTTCTAGTTCAAGTTGGTTAGATCCTCTCCCAAGGGTCTCTCGCCCCAATCACCTGGTCATCAATGGTATTCAAAACGTATCTTTGTCTCATTCAAATGGGAGTGGAGTTCACCTTTCCAGGTCTTCCGATATCAAGGTTGAAAGCGCTTTCCAACATGAATGAGAGAATGCCTTAGTTTGACTCCCTTAAGAGAAGTTTCCTTCTATGTTCTCTATCCTAGAAAACTAGTTCTAGCATCTATTTAGCTCCTATATAAGAAACTCTACTCTCTTCTAGTTGTGAGATAGGCAATAGATTCTATTTAGGTTATGCCAGTATGCAATTAGGGACTTCCATCAAGGCAGGTGCATGAGCGACTGTGCAGAGAGCTTTCGTTATTTAACTCCTAGCCTAGCAGTCAAAGTACCAGCATGATTGAGAGACAGCCAAAGCAGCTAGAAGAGAGCATACGCCAGCTGGATAGTCACCCATCACATGGCTCTCAAACCCAACCTATGGTGGATCCCCATAGATGCTCCTCCCCGCCGATCCAGCAGCGACGCTGCTCGTGATAGGCTTAACTTTAAGACGCTAGCCTTTCGATTCGAATAAGTCAAGTCCCCTCGGTCGACTCGCTCAGGTGGTCTTTCCTTATCTTCCTTAACTTTAGACTTGTTCTGGTTTGAGAAAGGAGGCACCGGCCGAGCGCCCTAAATGAATATGAAGAAGAGGCTTGTGGCACCCCCAAACCCGATAGGGTCGCCACAGATACTAAGCGTTTAAATCCAAGCAAAACAAGTTCTTCGACGTTAGTAAAAAGAGTCATAATTAAGGGCCGAGTTTTTTTTTTTTTTTTTTTTTTTGAAAGACGACTTAGAGAATTGCACAGCACATAGCGAAAAATAGAGGCATGTCTCACCGTCTCTCTACTTCCTTTGCGATAGCACAATGCACACCAACTACACAGTTAAAGATAAACACAAGGCCGAACCACTTTTATTAACATTTTAAGATGGACATCTTTGGGTCGGTAAAAACAAAAAAGGAAAACCGAGACTTTTGCACTAAAAGTAACATGAACGCCCTTCCATCTAAGTGTCGGCTCTAACTCCAAAAAATGTCATCCTCCCTCTCCCTCGCTCCAAAGGGTCGTCACACCCAATCAGGTGCATCGGGTGGTGGCGGCGGCAGCATCCCCAGCATTTGTCCATCGCGCCGGACATGAATAGACAAGAACTCCTGAATGACGGGGCCCCCAGCCAGACCTACATCATACATAACCAGCACCTAGACCCTCAGGAATACCAGCCCAGGGACAGTAACGTAGATGCGCTCCGAGCATTCCACCTCCACGTCGGTTGGAATGCCATAAAAAGTGCCCCGCGCAACAGGAGGGAGAGGCATCGTGCACTAATCTGAAATGTTGGTCCCCAAAGGGGTGAGTACAACAACTCAACAAGTGAAGGTCCAATGATCACTCAAGCATCATACAATACAATCATAGCATGGCATGTCATTTAAATATACATACACACCTTACATTGACATCATACATATGTCGTCATATTTCACATACATGCACATCATATAATTGTCATCCCCATCATGCATTCATGCATTCATCATTGTCATATCACATGCCACCATACCTCACATACATGTTCCATCATATAGTTATCATCTTCACCATTTTCACTTCACATGTCATCATACCATAAGTGCACTCACATACATGCGCCCTCATATGGTTATCATCCCCATCATGCATACATGCAATCATCATTATTACATCACATGTCATCATGCCAAAAGTGCACATACATTGTACACTCATCATCCATGCTATCAAGCATACACCACCATGAGATCCATAGCATGTCATTTAAGTATGCATACAAGACTTATCTTGATGTCATACACATATCACATACTCGCATCTATTTACATGCAATATGCCACATGCATACATCCATGCACATGATTCACTTTCAACTCTTAGCTTTTAGAAGGATCTCTTCAATTTTCTTCTTAGGGACCAATGTTTGCATCCCCAAATTATCGCTCGCACCCAACCTGGCATCGCGAGGAACCTTCGGCACACACCTCCGAGCATCTCGAAACTCCCGAGGACATCCAGTACACACCTCCGGGCATCCGGCTCACACCTCCGGGCATCCCGACACTCTCGGGGCATCGTCGGCTCACACCTCTTGTGGCACCCCCAAAAGCCCGGTAGGATCGCCACAAATACTAAGCATTTAACTATAAAAACATACACAATACCTATTGAACGTTAGTAAAAAGGGAGTTATAAATTTGACCGAGGTTTAGGCGTAAAACTTTTTTTTGAAAAGGCTTTAGGGTTTAGCACAGCTCTCAACGAAAAATGAGAGGCGAGTCTCATGATCTCTCCGTTTCCTTAACGACAGCACAATGCACACCAACTATTGCAATTGAAAGAAAACACAAGGCCGAACCACTTTTATTTACATATATATTTTTACGAAGGGTTTTCACGGGTCGGTACATTAAAAGGTAGGCCAAGACTCCTCCATACGCTCGACCGTCAACCCCAAAAAGGAACACTCGACCCACTATAATCAACGTGTATAATCCTCCCCTCGGACTGCTAGTGTCGGCTATATCTCAAAAAGTTGCAACTCCTACTCCTCACACGCGGGCCATCACACCCACCCTGGTGTGTTAGGCGGTGGGGGTGGTAGCATCCCCATCATCACTCCATCACAGCGAACGTGGAGAGACATGTACTCCTGAATAACTGGGCCCCCAAACAGACCCACGTCATAAGTCACGATCGCGCGAACCCGTATAAACGTTAGACCAGGAACGGCGGGACAATCGATCTCCAACAACTCGACCTCCACATTCGAAGGAAGGCCGTAAAATACTCCCCGCGTGACGGTAGGGAGTGGCATCATACTAATCTGAAATGTTGGTCCCCGAAGGGGTGAGTACAACCACTCAACAAGTAAAGGAATCCAATAACCACTCAATGCATTAAACAATATGAACAATTACATCATACATGCCGTTCATGCATTCAAGCGTACTTACCTCGAAGCCATGTATATGTCATCATACATCATCATCACAATCATAATACGTACATATCATAGGCCATGAATGATTATCATCATATCATATCATCCATGCAGGTCATCATCATATCTTATATACATGTCATTACATGATAGGTGATCATCTGATTCATAGCATGTCACATATGCATATCATCATGCCATAGGTAATCATCATTATATCATGTCACATATGCATATCATCATGCCATAGGAAATCATCATTATATCATATCACGTATGCATATCATCATGCCATAGGTAATCATCATTATATCATGTCACATATGCATATCATCATGCCATAGGTAATCATCATTATATCATGTCACGTATGCATATCATCATGCCATAGGAAATCATCATTATATCATGTCACCTATGCATATCATCATGCCATTGGTAATCATCATTATATCATGTCACGTATGCATGTCATCATGCCAAAGGAAATCATCATTATATCATGTCACCTATGCATATCATCATGCCATAGGTAATCATCATTATATCATGTCACGTATGTATATCATCATGCCATAGGAAATCATCATTATATCATGTCACCTATGCATATCATCATGCCATAGGTAATCATCATTATATCATGTCACATATGCATGATTTAATTTCCACTTTTAGCTTTCAATTCGATCACCACATCGCTCTTTCTCGGGATCATCAATTTTTATCCCATACTTTACACTCGCACCCCATCCAGGCATTGCGAGAGAACCTTCGGCATTCAGCCATTCATGGCCACCGGGCATCTAGCACCCCCACATCCCGGGCATCTCGCATCCCAACTAGCATCACGAGTCATCCTCTCGGGCAAAGACCTCCGAGGCTTCCGGCACCCAACCATTCCGGGCATCCTGATACTCCCAGGGCCATCCGGTCATGTATCTCTAGACATTCCGAGCATTATCATACTCCACAAACAGCTTCCTCATTTATCATTGTTCATGTTTGCCAATTTAGGTCTTAATTTGCCATGCACATGATGTAATGGTAAAACAAAATTACCTTCGTTCTTATACATGCATCATCAATCATTAATAAACGTGCAGCAAAATGCAATCACTCATAGCAATTAGATTCCTATGGAATGTATGCCACTCAAAATAATTTATTTACAAATTCATTTAGAATTTATTTAAATTCCAATTTATCCTATTTTGCAATTATTTAAATTAAACATTCACACAAATCCCAAAATCATGAGACTAAAGCATATGATAATTTAAGACAATAAAATAGTGATTTCCTAAAGAAAAGCACATGGCAAATCAAGTTCTACACAAAAGATAATGTTCACAAAATAAACGCATGGAATCTCGGACAAAGGCAGAATGTGCAGTTTTCTAAGAAATTCAATTAAAATACACAAACGAGCTCCGAAAATTATGAAATTTTACCAGGTTATAGTTAAGACACTAAATTAGATTTTTCATGAAGGATTCTAGGCCAAATTTGTTTTAGATAAACTTCTACAGTCATTCGGAGCTACGGGTCAGATCACTGAAACGTCCAGGGTCCCTATGTCCGAAATATTGAGGTTTAACCTACCTATCCTTCTTCGTTTTCTCTGAAATTTGGATATGTTTTACTTCTAGAGGTCCCCTACAACTTTCATGAAGGAACTTAAGCCAAATTTCCAAAGAATAACCTCCATATGAGTCCATGAAGTCTCGGGTGTCCTGTACCGCGTCTCCAGATTTACCATCTTCAAGAATAGGTCGATTTCCTAAGCTATACTTGTTCATTTTGCTTCAAATTTGAGTATGTTGATCTTCAAGATGTGCTGTACAAGTTTTATGAAGGAGTCAAAGAGAGATTCTTGGTAAAAATCAACATGCAGCCACAAATCTACCGCAAGATCAGCAAGGTAGTTCCAGATCTAGAGTCTCCGTAGGATGGGGTTTTGACCCCTTAAATCTTCATCATTTTGCACGAAATTTTAGTATGTTGTAGTTTAAGATGTTGGCTACAACTTTCATGAGGAGATCCAAGTCAAAATCGAACTCCAAAAATGCATGCAAGCTCCCACAAGATTCTGACTCCAGTGGTTCATGCGAAAACAGCAGGGTTCTTCAAAAACAAACCACACTAGCTTCGGTTCCTAGCTTCTAAACATCCAAAAATTCAATCATACTTACAAGACACACATGCAAGAGTAGAAATGGACCCTAAACTTGCCTCTAACTCAAATGGAAACGGCGGCACAACGGCGGACGAATGGCGGCAAGCGGCGGCGACGGACGGCTCCTCCTCCTCTCTCTCTCTCTCTCTTTTGGCCGACACTCTCTCTTTCCCTCTCCCCCAACCGGTCACCCTCTTCCCTTTAATTTTCCCCAAAAGGCAATCATTAGATTGCCTCCCCAAGGGCCAATGCATGTTTGGCCCCCTTGCCACTTGGCAAGGCCCATGAAATGGGCTTGGGCTTTTGGGAGAAGTGGGCCGGCCACTCCTCCCCCCTCTTGGTCGATGGCAGCCCTCTTGTGGGCCTTAATGGGCTGGCCAACTTGGCCCATTAAGGTCCACTCTTGGGCCTAAGGCCCAATCAAATTCCCTTCCCCCTTTTTTTTTTTTTGATCTTTCTTTTTAGGGACTTAATTACTAAATTCCACATAATCAAAATCCTATACTATTTTATCTATGGAAACTTAGTCTATAAAATGCATGGCCAAGCATAGACTATTCTCATTAATTTACCCTATAATCCAAATTTCAAATTAAACTAAGAACACAAGCACAAAACACATAGCCTTAAGAGAAAACTAAAGGCTAAAGCATAATCCATAGGTAAATTCATTACCTATTTAAGAGCTTTAGGACACCTTAAGGCTTGCCCCTAATTTCTGGGATGCCACAAATCTCCCCTCCTTAGAGAATTTTGTTCTCGAAATTAAACGTTACCCACGTCCTCAAATAGGTAGGGATACTTTTCCTCCATTTGGTCTTCACTTTCCCATGTGGCTTCCTCCTTATCGTGATGTTGCCATAATACTTTCACCAAGGGAATCTTCTTATTTATGAGAATTTGTTCTTTCCGATCCAGTATTTGCACAGGTTCCTCGATATATCTCGCTTTCTCATCCACTTTGATGGCTTCATGATCGAGTATGTGACCGGGATCTGGCTGATACTTTCTTAGCATCGACACATGAAACACATCATGTAAATTTCCCAAATTAGGAGGTAGTGCCAAACGATAAGCCGCATCTCCTATTCTCTCAAGTATCTCAAAAGGTCCAACGAATCTAGGACTCAACTTTCCTTTCATTCCAAAACGAGATACTCCTTTTAATGGGGATACCTTAAGAAATACATGATCCCCTATTCTAAATTCCAAGGGCCTCCTACGCCTGTCCGCATAGCGTTTTTGTCTACTCTGGGCTGTCTTAAGTCTTTTCCTAATAATCTCAACAGCTTCAGTGGTATCTTGTATCAATTCAGGCCATGCCTATACTTTTCTGAAAACTGTTGTTATAGGCAAATTCCACCAAATGCAGGTTCTCATCCCATTTCCCTCCAAAGTCGATGATACAGGCTCTCAGCATATCCTCTAGAGTTTGTATCACTCTTTCTGTTTGTCCATCTGTTTGAGGGTGATATGCAGTACTGAATTGAAGTTTTGTCCCTAAAGCATTTTGCAGACTTCGCCAAAAATTCGAAGTAAATCTAGAGTCTCGATCCGAGGTGATCGTTACAGGTATACCATGCAAGCGTATTATCTGACTTACATAGATTTCAGCAAGTCTATTCATTGAATAGTTCATACGGACTGCTAAGAAATGGGCAGACTTAGTTAAACGGTCCACCACTACCCAAATTGAATCGTGGCCACTTGATGTCCTTGGCAGTCCTTGCACAAAGTCCATCGTCACATGCTCCCACTTCCACTCTGGTATGTCTAGCGGTCTTAAAAGTCCTGCCGGTTTACGATGTTCCGCCTTTACTTGTTGGCATGTTAAACATTGAGAAACATACTTAGCCGTATCCATTTTCATACCATTCCACCAAAATTGTTTGCGCAAATTTCTGTACATTTTCGTACTACCTGGATGGATACTATACTTGCTCTTATGTGGCTCCGACAAAATCTCCTTCTTTACTTCCTCGTTGTCGGGTACACAAAGTCGTTCTTGGCATCTTATCGCCCCATCTTCGGAAATTTGAAATTCTGGTCTCTTTCCTAAGCACATCGCCTCCTTCACTTTTATAATCTCCGGATCAAATCTTTGCAGGGTCTTGATTCTCTGGATGATTTCCGGTTCGATCCTTAGGGCTTTAAGCATACCAGTAAGATTATCCACTTTCAACTTAAATTCCGAGTCTGCTACGGACTTCAATAAACTCCATTCTGCTATTCTTAAACTAGCTATCTCCATGGCTGACTTACGGCTAATAGCATCTGCTACCCTATTCGCCTTCCCTGGATGGTATCGTATCTCGTAGTCATAATCTTTTTAACAATTCCATCCACCTTCTTTGTCTCATGTTCAACTCTTTTTGTGAGAATAGATATTTCAGGCTCTTATGGTCCGTATAAATTTCAAACTTCTCCCCATAGAGGTAATGCCTCCATATCTATTCGGTGAGATATTTTTCCTTTTCGTAATCGTGAGGGGCAGAAGGGGGTTCAATTTCGGTGAGATATTTTTTCTTAGGAAAGATTCATTCTTCCCCAAGAAATTTCTGAAGTCTTTCATCATAGGAAAGTGAAAGCAGTTTCTTTTAAGAATGAATCTAGCTCTATTTTTCTTTCATTAGTTAAGCACCCTTTTTCTAAGAAAGATTGTAATAATTCCGGTTTTACACTATTTAGAATCGCTTCCGATCACAGAGTCCATTGATAGCTGCATAAATGACTAGAATTTGTTTTGCAATTGGAAGTGGATTTCTTTTAGGCTGGCGCTTCTCTATCGAGAGTAGAACGGCATTGGTCTTCCCATTTACAGCTCGACCTGCCAAAATCAAACAAGAATTATAAGATTGGGCTTCCCTATACCTATCATAATGTTTAGATGAATCAGTTTCTTAACATGAACTGAAGGGCTTTCCCTAGATAGAACTAACTAAATCATTGGGGGATCCTAGATATCCTATATCCTAGATAATAGGAAATAGGAAGGGAAGCTCGGTGAAAGGTAGGATGATATTGTCACCACTTCGGTTTTCCTTTTCCCTTCAACCTTTTCGTTGCGGGTTTCACTCACTTTTTTTATCTTCCTTGAAAACAAAATGGAGGTTCTCCTTTTTTTTCTTGTTAGGGGGCTTCTTTGCCAATAGGTTACTCTCTTTTGTCTCATCCGTCTGTGGTACAAATCGGTTCAGTTAGACTCGCACCCAAGTCTTCGGTAGCAAAAGTGGTGTTCTCTGGTACTTACTGATTAAGCTACAGAAGTTGGATGCGCGTCCATTTCAAGCTCTCTTTCCTATCTTTGATTTAAGATGGTTAGGAAACAGCATTTGATGAGGCCAAAGAAAGTTTGATCAGATACTGACTCAGCCTCCGCAAAAGCGGGTTGATCATCTATTGAAAAAAGATGAAGCTATAGCAGGATTTCCCGGCAACATATGATGGAACGGCAAGAACTCAAACTCAGTGCCCCCACCACTTCAAGAAAAGGAATAGAAATCAGTGCGATTTCCCATGGACTATTCTTTTAGTGACTTTTCTGCTGACTCTGATTATTGAGTTCAGGAAAGAGTGCCGTGTCAAGTATCGTGCACACTGACTTTCTTTTTTAGTTCTAGAATATTCTCCTTTGACGGAAATCTCAATCCGGACGACTTTGTGGATTGGCTACACAAAACCGAACGAATTTTTAATTTCAAGTCCTATTCGGATGAGAAGAATATGCTTCTCTATGGTGGGAGAATCTAAAGCATCAACAATCAAGGGAAGGAAAAGGCCGAATCAAGTCTTGGGAAAAACTCAAGAAGTTGATGAAGAAGAGGTTCTTGCCGACAACTAGTCCTCAAATTGAATTCCCTAAGACAACAAGGGATGAGTGTTGAAGAATACATTGCAGAAGTTCAAAATGAGGAGTGAAGTTCCAGAAGTTCCTGAGCAAACCATCGCTCGTTTCCTTGGCGGCATGAATCAAGAAAATTCCTGATATGGTTGAACTTCAACCGTATTGGTCCTTTGAAGACGTATGCAAGTTAGCCATAAAAGTCGAAAAACAATTGAAGAGCAAGAGGTTTTCCTTCGGAACCTCAACAAAGGCGACATCCTATTTTAAGGGTGCTTCGTCAAGCAAGGGCGATAGTACGTCGACAAAAGACCAAAGCAAGGGAAAAATTGCAGAGCCTTCCAAAGAAGTCCAAAAGAAGTTTGAAGGCGATGCAAGGAAATGCTTTAAGAGCCATGGTTTTGGGTATTACAAGCAAATTGTCCAAATCGGAGAGTTATGACTCTTCAAGAAATTGAGGAGATCAATTCATCGCTTCAAGAGGCTGAGGGCAATCAAGACCAAAATATTTCTGAATCTGATCGGGAAGAAGAAGTTGTGGAGAAAGCTGATGATGGCGAGCTGTTGATAATCCGTAGAGCATTGCATGTTGAAGTTTCTCCTGATAAAGAGCAAAGGGAGAATATATTTCACACCCGTTGCACTATTAACGGAAAGGTGTGTTCGGTGATCATTGATGGTGGGAGCTGCACCAATGTTGCTTCGACAACTCTTGTCGACAAGCTAAAGCTTCCAACAATGAAACATCATCAACCATACAAGCTCCAATGGCTGAACCAAACGAGATCAGGTTGTTTGTGATGTGATTCCTATGGAGGCATGCCATTTGTTATTGGGTAGACCGTGGCAATTTGATATAAATGCTACGCATGATGGTCGGAAAAACACATACTCTTTTCATAAGGAACATAAATACATCACTCTTTTACCCTTGAATCCTTCTTCAATACATAATAATCAACCTGGGGAGGGAAACACTTGTAAGGAAAATCTTTTGTTGAGTGGGACACGGGTTGAGAGAGCCATTAGCAAACAAAAGAACGTATTTTCTTTGCTTGTGGTCGAGAAAAAGAGTGTGATTGAGCGACCCATACATCCAAATATGCATTGCTTGTTGAAAGAATTTGCAGATGTGTTCCCGGAGGATTTGCCCCCTGGATTACCTCCCATAAGAGGTATTGAGCATCAAATCGATTTGATCCGCGGTGCTCCACTGCCAAACAAGCCAGCTTATCGATGCAATCCAGAGGAAACTAAGGAGTTGCAAAGACAAGTCGATGAAGTTATCATCAAAGGATACGTTCGAGAAAGCATGAGTCCATGTTCTGTTCCGGCTCTACTTGTACCTAAGAAGGATGGTACATACCGAATGTGTGTTGATAGCCGGGCCATCAACAACATCACCATTAAGTATAGGTGCCCTATACCTAGACTTGATGATATGCTGAATGAATTATATGGTTCTTCTGTGTTTTCAAAGATAGATTTGCGGAGTGGTTATCATCAAATCAGAATGCGAGAAGGTGATGAATGGAAGACGGCTTTCAAGACCAAGGGAGGCCTTTTTGAGTTGTTGGTTATGCCATTTGGATTATCTAATGCTCCGAGTACCTTCATGAGACTTATGAACGAGGTTCTTCGTTCCTTTATTGGTCAATTTGTCGTTGTTTATTACGACGATATTCTTGATAGTAGGAACGAGGAGGAGCATATCTCTCATTTAAAACAGGTCTTTGATGTCTTGAGAGAACGAAAACTATATGAAATGTGAGTTCTTCTCTCCAAGCATTTTGTTTCTTGGTTATGTGGTTTCCAAAGATGGAATATTTGTTGATCATGCCAAGGTGGAGGCTATGAAGACTTGGCCGGTTCCGAAGTCCATTTCTAATGTGAGAAGTTTTCATGGCCTTGTTTCTTTCTATCGACGTTTTGTCAAAAACTTTAGTACCGTCATGGCTCCAATAACTAAATGCATGAAGTAGGGTGCTTTTGAATGGACAAAGGCTGCTCATAACGCCTTTGAGGTAATCAAACAGAAACTTTGTGAGTCCCCTGTTCTTGTCCAAGCACAAAAACCATTGGCATATTTCAGCGAGAAGTTAAACCGATTCCAAGAGGAATTATTGTTATGACAAAGAGTTCTATGCCATTATTCGAGCTCTTGATCATTGGAGTCATTATTTGAGGCCAAAGCAATTTGTCCTTCATTCTGATCATGAAGCGCTTAAGTTTATTAGCGGCCAACGCAAGCTTAATTCGAGACATGCAAAATGGGTAGAATTTCTTCAATCCCTTTCTTTTGTCTCAAAATATGGACCTGGCCACACACATGTTGTAGCAGATGCTTTATCGAGAAGATATTCTATGCTTGCTGTTCTGGACTCTAGGATTATTGGATTTCAAGCAATGAAAGAACTTTATTCTGAAGATGCGGAGTTCTCTTCCATCATCAACAATTGCAAGCGGGGAGTTCAAGGTACATATTCTTTGCAAGATGGGTTTCTTTTTAAAGGAAATCGATTATGTGTGCCGAGGAGTTCTTTTCGCGAATTGCTGATTCGAGAGGCGCAAGGTGGAGGATTGGCTGGTCTTTTTGGTATTAACAAAACTCTTGAGGTTCTTCAAGAGCATTTCTATTGGCCAAAGATGAGTGGAGATGTCCATGCTATCATCTCAAGGTGTGCAACTTGTCAAAGATCAAGGTTTGTATACTCCACTTCCAGTACCATTGCAGCCCTGGGTACATGTTAGCATGGATTTCTTTGTGGCTCTACCAAGAACTCGAAGAGGAAAAGTTGCTATCATGATGGTCGTCGATCGGTTCTCTAAAATGGCTCATTTTGTGCCATGTCACAAGACCAACGATGCATCTCATATTGCTGAATTATATTTCAAAGAGATTATTCGCATTCATGGAGTACCAAAGACCATTGTGTCGGATCGTGATTCCATGTTCTTAAGCTACTTCTGGAGGACTCTATGGAGAATGCTTGGTACAAGACTCTTATTCAGCACGGCTTATCATCCACAAACCGATGGCCAAACGGAGGTAACAAATCGTACTCTAACCATTCTTCTTCGTGGTATGGTGAGTAAATCTTTGAAAGATTTGGATTTAAAGCTTGCGCATGCTGAATTTGCTTACAATCGATCACCGAGTTATACTACTAGTCGATCGCCATTTGAAGTTGTGTATGGAATTAATCCTCTCACACCCGTTGATTTGATTCCAATTCCATCTAACTCTCAAGTAAGCTTTGATGGCAAGAAAAGAGCTGAATCGATGAAGAAGCTCCATGAGCAAATTCGATCCAAGATCGAAAATGCCAGCGAATCTTACAAGAAGAAAGCTAATAAACATCGCAAGAAGACTCAATTTGAACCGGGTGATCTTGTATGGCTTCACTTGAGGAAGGAGAGATTTCCATTTCGACGAAAGAACAAGCTCATGCCTAGAGCTGATGGTCCCTTTAAAGTTATTGAGCGAATTGGTGACAATGCTTACAAGATAGACCTTCCTGGAGAATTTGGAGTTTCGGCAACATTCAACGTGCAAGATCATTCTCCTTACTTAGAGGATGAAAACTTTCTAGATTTGAGGAAAAATCTCAAACAACCCAGGGAGGATGATGCGTGAGCATCCAACGTAGGTCCATCGACCAACTCAGAACCATCGATGCTTATCCAAGGCAATAAAGAAATTGGGCATTATGTGCTTCGATGGATCATTTTGAATGAATAATGTTAATTACATATCGATATTTTGTGGTACGTCGATAACTAGCAATGGGAGGTTGTATGACCAATTGATGAAGTTTCAGGAGAATTTGTTTTGTGTCAAGGGGATGAGCTCCAATTTTGGGAAAGCTAAAAGTTCAAGAATGCAAGTTCTCGTACTACTAATTGCATATCATAAGTTCGTCTTGTTATGCAGTTCAAGAGTCGAAGGTTTAAGTTCCTAGGTCATTAAAGTCTGTTTTTAATATTTCCTAATGCTAAAATCCTCCTATAAATAGGGAAAACTATCCAATGTATGGGAGATACGAATTTTATGAATGAAATTGTGACCTTTCCTCTGCTTGAGTGAACTCCTTCGGAGAGTGGATAACTCCTTTCGGTTTCTTTATCCTTGGAGCATAGATCACTCCTTGGTGGTGAGCCAAGAAGCCCTTTATCCTTGGCTGGTGGAATCTTTAGGCCTTGGTAGTGAGCTTCTCCTATCCCGAAGTCCTTTATCCTTGGCTGGTGGAAGCTTTAGGCCTTGGTGGTGAACTTCGTAGATCTCGATCCTCATCCTTGGTTGGTGGCGAGGCCTTTATACCTTGGAAGGCGATCGTTCTCTCTTTGCCTATTCCTTTTTGTTTCTTTACCGTATACACTACTCCATACACTTAATCACAAAATTCCCCTCTAAAAAAATTCCGTTCTAGAATCACTCACCCCATCACGCATCACATTTTAAGGATGGACATCTTGGGTCGGTATAACCAAAAAGGAAACCAAAACTTTTCACTATGCTCAACGGAGATCATCGACCCCCTATATCGAAACGTAAAAGACCTTCCATCTACAAGTGTCGGTTCCTTCTCCAAAAAGTGTCATCTCTCTCTCTCCTTCTCACGGGCCATCACACCCAGCCAGGTGTATCGGGCGGTGGCGGTGGCAACATCCCCATCATCACCCCGTCCCGGCAAGGTGGACGGACAGGAACTCCTGGATGACGAGACCCCCAGCCAGGCCCACATCGTCCATCACCAGCACCAGCATTCACAAAAACACAAATCCAGGGATGGTGATGCAAAGGTGCGCCGAGCACTCCACCTCCACATCCGAGGGAATGCCGTAGAAAGTGCCACGTGAAACTGGAGGGAGAGGCATCTCTCGCTAATCTGAAATGTTGGTCCGCGAAGGGGTGACTACAACCACTCAGCAAATAAAGGACCAATGACCACTCAATGCAATATACAATACAATCATAGTATAACACATGTCATTTAAGTATTACTACATAATTTACCCTGATATCATGCACATGTCATCATATTTCACGTACATGCATCATCATATAGTCATCATCCTCATCATGCATCCATACACTCATCAGCATATCACATATTATGCTCATGCCATAGGTACACATACATCCACGCGCTCATCATCATCATATCACATGTTATCATCATGCCATAAGTGCACATACATCCATGCACTCATCATCTCCATATCACATGCTATTATCATGCCATAGGTGCTTATGCATCCATGCACTCATCATCATATCACATGTTATCATCGTGCCATAGGTGCACAGACATTCATGCACTCATCATCAAATCACATGTTATCATCATGCCATCATGCATACATATGAGCACATTTTGCATGATTCAATTTCAACTCATGCTTTTAAAATTGAATTGCCACATTTCTATCGCTCGCACCCAACCTGGCATCTCGAAACTCCTAAGGACATCCGGCACACACCTCCGGGCATCTCGAAACTCCCGAGGACATCCGGCACACACCCCCGGGCATCCGGCTCACACCTCCACGCATCCCGACACTCTCGGGGCATCGTCGGCTCACACCTCCGACGGTCATCCATATTCTCATACATCTCTTTTCCAATTTCACATTTGAAAATTTCAATGCGATTAATTTGAATTACTCTGTTGAAATCATGCAACATGCATTGGAAAAATTGTCCTTTGATAAAATGGTTTAAATGCAGTCATTCTTCGAAATCATGGAAAATATATCATTTTCTTTAATGTTATATGGAATGCATGAAAACCATCAACCATTGCATGTACAATAATCCAGAGTAACATGATTCTCATACAGATCACATATCACAGCATAGAATTGCTCATGCATCCCAATATCATGAATTTCGAAATTGTACAGCTTACACAGTTTTTAAAACATAGTTCATTAAATAGGCAAATGACCTTCAAAAGTCACGAATTTTAGGTATGTTATAGTCAAGACATAGATAGAAAGTTATAGGTCATGCATGTCAATATTTCCACGTCTGAAACACACACCTCGCACAGTTTTCATATCACAATCGGTTTAATTGGCAAATGACCATAAAAAATCATGAAATTTGAGTATGTTGTTGTTAAGACATAGATAAAGATATCACATGTGGCAAATTTCTCCAAAAGAAATTTGTACAGAAAGTTATAGGTTATGCATGTCAATATTTCCATGTCCGAAACACAAACCTCGCACAGTTTTCATATCACAGTCGGTTTAATAGGCAAATGACCATCAAAACTCATGAAATTTGAGTATGTTGTAGTTCAGACATAGATAAAGATATCACATGAACGAAATTTCTCCAAAAGAAATTTGTACAGAAAGTCATAGGTCATGCATGTCAATATTTCCATGTCCGAAACACACACCTCGTACAGTTTTCATATCACAATCGGTTTAATAGGCAAATGACCATCAAAACTCATGAAATTTGAGTATGTTGTAGTTAAGACATAGAGGAAGATGCTTCATGCAGAGGTCGAAGTGAAATTCTTCATATAAGAGACATGCAACACTCAAATTCACCAAGAGACTACAAAACAATTTCAGATCTAACATTTTTAGTAGAGGGAGGGTTTTACTCCTCAAAACTCAACCATTTAGTCCCAAATCTTAGTATGGTGTAGTTGGAGGTGTTGTCTACAACTTTCGTGAAGAAGTCGAAGCAAGAATCCAACCCAAACCATACATGCAAGCCTCTACAACTTTCGGGGTTCAACGGTATACTAAAAAAAACAGAGGGCATTTTCACATACGACTCATTCTAGCTTCAGTTCTTTGGACCCAAGACACCCAAATTCCATCACTAACCCAAACACACATGCAAAACACCCATGCAAGAGCAGCAAGGGATCCCAACTTGCCTCCAAAAATCAAACCAAAGATGGCACACGGATGGCGAAGAGCGGACGAACGGACGACGAGCGTGCGGGCGAGGGCTCCTTCTTCTCCTCTCTCAATTCCTCTCTTTCTCGCAATCCTCTCTCTCTCTCTCTCTCCCTTGGATGAAGCCCTCTCTCTTTTCTCCCTTGATCGGTTGCTTTTTCCCCCTAAAGGTCTTCCCCTGCATCATTAGCAATGATTTAAGGTGCATGAAGGACAAATGGCAAGAGGGTTTGGGACAAATGGGGGAGGACATGCAAACCTATCCTCCTCCCCCTCCTTCGCACGGTCGGCAGCCCATCATAGGCTTCATGGGCCGGCGACAACCCCTCCCCTTGGGCCTCAATGGGCCGACCATTTGGCCCACCTAAAGTCAAGCTATTAGGCCTAAGGCCCAAGCCTAATTGAACCCCAACCTTCCTTTATAAATTTCTAGATTTAAATTTCATATGGCCAAAATATTGCAACATTTAATTTATAGGGATTACTTCTATGAGATGCATAGCCAAATAAATTCTTCTTATTAATTTATCCCAAATTTCAGATTTTAAGAACAAGCATACAACTCTTAGTCTTAAGAGAAAACTAATGGCTAAAATATAAATCAAAGGGAATTCATTACCTACTCATGAGCTCTAATGCATCTTAGGGCTTGCCTCTAATTTTTGGATGCCACATCCTTCCTCTTCTTACTGTTCCTATCTAGCTGGCTTCTATGATTCATAGGGGAAAGTCTACGATATTCCTCTTCTCTTTCTCTTTATCTAAGGCTGATCTGGCTGCAAAATGGAATTGGGTAAAGAACAAAGTGAAGGAGGCGACCTTCTGCCCACGTAGAAAAGAAAAGAGGACCACTATCTTGGGTCCATTCCGTCAGGTTCTCGCATCCTCAGTCCTCCTCCTCTCGGCATTTTGACCGATGCGATGGGGAGACCCGCGGGAGGGAAGTGGCTTAGCTTGACATACTTACCCAGGGCGGGCATAAAAGTTCCATGGACACAGACAGAATAGCTCCATCCTGGCTATGCCGAGTGGAACTTCCATAGCTGAGACGTAGATGTAAGGGTCTCGTCATAGCTAAAGTCTGTCGCATCCGCTTCTGGGAGAGAACTGGGTTTGAATCAGCTCATGAAAATGCCTAGAGCACAGAAACCACCCAACAACACCCATTTCAAGGTCTGCTCTTCGGAAAGAAGATATCAGGGACTTGAGCGGCATGGCTCCGCTTGGACGTCGGTCTCTTTCCACCTTAGTGATAGATCTTAGCCTCAAAGGAAGTTCTCTTCAAAGCGCTAAGTCAAGACTGAAGTTGGTTGTGTAAAAGAGCAACGAAGCCAAGGAAGATCGAACCCCGAGCGGCTCCTGGCTATAGCCATCCATTTCCGAAAAAAGTATCCTATTGCTAGGTCCAGAATCTTTATGCTGAACTAATAGATCAACCTATGGTTGTTTATAAGTCTATGTTCGTGCCGAAGCCTTTAAGAGATCCTATGCTGTCTTGTAGTTGTTCGCTACGGGAAATGCTTTTCAAGATTGCTATTGGTCGGGAGCCTAGAGGCCTTGGTCCGAGTAGATGAAGTTCATGAAGACAAACTGCTATTGGATTCTGATATGGCTGCTAAACAACTCTTATATGCTTATTCGTCAGTATGCTTAGTCTTTTTTGTCCTTTCTAGTTTGGCTGAATCTATCTTCCCCCCATCTCAATGGAGTTCATAACATCAGCTTAAGGCAAACAAGGGAGCTTCAGGGAATACCAGTTCGGAAAAAAAAATGAATTCCTCCCTAGAATTCAATGTGTTAAGGATAGTTGGAATGCTACCTGTTCAGTGTGAATCCATTCACAAATAAAGTATTTAGTAGTAGGTCGCCAATGCCATTTTTTTTAAGGAATTTTTCCTTCCCAACGAAAAAAGGCAGTCAATTCTGATCTCTCTACTATCACCCCATTTGATAGAAAAAGCTTTCATTGGCCTTCAGGAGTGGTAGACGCGGAGCCTTTTGAAGCAAATTCTCAAGTAGTTCCAACTCTTTCTGTGGCATTTGTCGTGTCTTTCATCCCTTTTCGTGTACTTATCTTTATTTGTCGAGTCTAACACAAGGAATAGTCAATAGAAAACTCTTCCCTGGTAAGAGGGGAATTGGGGATTGAAAATATTACGTACCAAAGGCCGATGAAGGCCTTTCCAAAGGAATTAGGTTAAGTTGCCTACATGGCTTACTGATGGAGTGAAATTCATGTGCAGCTGAGTCAATAATAGTAGCAGCCTTTATTCTGTTCAAAGCACTTACTGATTCAATTGCTAGTGGTGGTTTACTCTTGATTCACTGGGCTAGACTATTACTTCTTCCTTTGTTTTGTCACGACTTGGACTCAAACCACCGCCCCGTACCACCTTGTCTTAGCTTCAAGTTGTTTTCTAACCTTCGTTTATTCGGTTGGTTAGATTTTCGCTTCCTATTATGTGAGTAATAGTGATCTCGTCTGTCTTACGATGTTTATGAATTGGCACTTGCCTTGGGCTTTCCCTCTGCCTCGTCATCACTATCATTTCTGGTGTATAGCCCATATTGAATGAATGAAAGGATCCCAGCCCAGCACGGTCTGAAAAGCGTAAATGTTGACACCTAAAATTTTGAGATTTGATTTTTTGCTAAATAAAAAGTCACGTGGCATGTAGTTTAGGAAAATTTAATTTTTTTTGTTATATTTTGTTAAGATTTCTCATAGATTTAGGTAATAAACATTGAGATATGCGTTTTTGTGCAAAAGGGAATTTTTTTTATCAAATATGCAAAAAATATTGCACGGGGTGAAACAATATATTCAATGGATTTACGCAATCAAAATTGGCAATAAAATATACCACAAAAGTACGTTTTTTTGTGTATAAAAGGGTCGCGTACGATGAAAAAATGGGGGGGCTTCTTCTTCGTTTTTGGGGGTTTCTTGTTTTTGAGAGGAGAAAGAAATAAAAAAATAAAAAAAACACAAGGAAAAGAAAGGGGAAGTCATCCGTGCGTAGGGGAGGCAAAGAGCAAAAGAAAAAGTGAAAAGTAGGGGTTGATTTGACCTCTACTGTTCATCTTCTCCAAAGGGAAGTTTTCTTTTTGCTGTAAATTTGGCATCCACCGGAGATACATCTGCTTACTGCCCCTGCACAGCTCTACGCCGCCCCTTGCCGGACACCGTTGCGCCGTTTGCAGCCCGCTCCGCTCGTCCGACGCCTGGAGCCGCCGCGCCTCCGCTCGTCCGACGCCTGAAGCCAGCCGCGCCGGAGCCCCAATCGCGTCGCCCCGAGCGACGCCCAGCCCCGCCTCGCGCCGCTCGGCCTCAGCCATCGCACGGACGTTCCGCCCGCATCGCCGAGTTGCCTCCGGCTCATCTCCGCCTCAGCCGCGACACTGGACACCACCGCCCCGCAGCCGCCTGCAACCCGCGCCGGTCCGCGAAGCCACCGCTCCCTTGCCGGTCTCGTTCGCCGTCCGTGATTACCCAGCACCCAAGTTCCGCTTGTCCGCGCTCCGCCCCTGCACGCGACACTGCCGTGTCGCCCCGAGCGCCGCCCAGCACCGCCGCTGGCTCACCTTTTGTCGGACATAACCCAGCTATCCTTGGAGACCCACGGTCACACGTGAAAAGGGGAAACAAGAAAAAACAAAAAAAAGAAAGAAAAAAGAATTAGGTAAATTCTATTTTCTTTTCTTTCTTTTATCTTGTTTTTTTTGTCATTTATCTTTTGTTTTATTATTGCTGATATTACATATAGCTCACTATTTTTAGTGTAATTAATCCTTTAATGTGGAATTGAAATTGCATGATATGAAATCGCCTTGAAATTTAGTGATTGTCAGTCCGATTTTCGCGCCCGAAATCCGACTCGCAATTACTAAAAAAAATTGCCAATCCGATCTCCCGCCCGAGACCCGATTCGTGATTTATGCGAAAATTGGCCAACCCGATCTCATGCGTGAGATTGGTTCGTCAATTTGGATATCAATTTTGCTTGATTTGCTGTGGTGTTATCTGAATTAATTTTAAAAAAATCAAAAAATGTAGTTTTAGGGTTTGCGTGCTTATAATAGAAATTCCATTTTTTTTATAATAAAAATGCCAAAAAAAAATCAATTGACTTAGGTTGTTAGTTTTTTATTGCATGTTTAATTATTAGGCGATTGTTAATTTCGAAAATTAAAAAAGGAAAAGGAAAATTAGGGTTAGGTTTGCTTTTTCTTATTTTGCATGTTTAGGATAGCAAATCTTATCATGAAAAAGAAAACATATTCATTTAGAATGTCAGTCTTTTTATTATTTAATTTGCACGTTAAATTTTAATTTCGAAATTAATATAAAAAAAAAAAAACAAAAAAATCATCATGCATATGTCATGTAGAATTAAGAGGCATATTTTGCACATCATTGCATATTAGGGTAAGATTGCATGTTAAATTTTACTTCCTAGTTAATTTTAAGTTCAGATTTTTTAGATAGATTACATTCTATGATTATTTGGG
This sequence comes from Eucalyptus cloeziana, assembly GCA_014182715.1. NCBI lineage: Eukaryota > Viridiplantae > Streptophyta > Magnoliopsida > Myrtales > Myrtaceae > Eucalyptus > Eucalyptus cloeziana. The sequence goes on along the minus strand of CM024635.1, from coordinate 18,176,689 downwards.
TTAAGATAAGATTTTAGTTTAAATTAGGATTTAGTTTAACCTAATTCCTAATATGAATTGGATAGGATCTTAATCTAATTAGGTAATGTTCACACTTTATTTAATTCCGAATTTCATAAAAAAATACAAAAAAAAATGTCATAAGTTGAATTAGTTTTATTTTTTAGGATAAATTGCATTTTTTTTAAAAAGAAAAGAAAAAATGTCATGAACATGTTATTTAGGATTAGATTAAATGAAATGCATCGTCATTTAGTTTTTTTTTAGGCCCATTTAATTAGAAATTGCCCGTCAATAGAATTAGGTCATTTAGATTGCATTTAATTATTGCATCTCTTTATGATTTACTCTATTCATGTCATATAATTTAGATTACATTGCCATGTCATGTAATTTAGGTCATGTTGCCATGTCATAATTAGATTACTAGCATGCATTGCATATAGATTAAGTTCCCATTAAATAAAGTGAAAAAAAAAAAAAATGCGTGTTAATTAGAAATCATATCTAGGTTGATGATGTGAATTTTGATCTAACAACGCAGATGCTTTCGTTGCTCGAGGTAAGTTTGCAATTTATTTATTATTTATTTTGGTGTTAAATTGGTGGATTGCGCACTCGTATGATCACCTCACTTGTTAGGAAAGTGAAATTAATTCAAGCTGCTTGCCAAACATTTTTTTCAAAAAAAAAATAAATAAATAAATAAAAGAAAATGTACCGAAAGGGCGTTAGAGAAATTTAACGTAATCAAGTCCCCGTACCCATAGTCTCTGGTTCAGAAAGTAAAGTAAGCCTCCCGTTACTTTACTTGGGTTTCTAATCGGCCCACCAAAAATAGATTAGTGGCGACTCCTAATTGAAAATCATTTGCATGTTAAGAACTTAAACTTAAGTCGCGAATTGGTATGGGCTTGGGAGAGCTCGAGTTAAGTCTAGGCTTAATAATCCATTAGCCAAACCTTAGGTGGTTTACACCCGAAAAATTGGTCGCGACAGCTTGGCGACTCCGCTGGGGACTTGTGTTAAAACAATTAGTGGACTTAGGCCAATTTTTGAAAAAAATGTTTTTTGCTTGGTAGCAAGGATCCCAGGTACGTCCCTAACATTTAAGGTGTTAAATGTTTTTGCAGGATGGGAGGTATAAGGGGAAGTGTTTGCTGACCTTTGTTGTGCAGGGAGGTGTAGGAATGTATGGTTTATTTTCATATATGAAGTGTTGCTTGATTTAAACGGTTGTGCATGCTTTGCATTTATCACTACACTTTTGCACACACAACCTGCCGCCGGACCTGGGCCGCATAGGATCATTTAGGATGGTGTTGAGATGGATACCACTCCGACCGCATGCTCGCGGTACGAGTCGCCCATCTCAATCCCGAAGTTTCTTTCATGGTGTCAAGAGTACCCACCTCGGTCCGCATGCCCGCGACCTGGGTCGGCTCTTTGACCAAGCCGGAGTCATGAGGACCCGACATAGTCCACAAGCCCGTGGCTAGTCCGATCATCCTTGTGGCTCCACTTTGATAAGCCTTATAGATTAGAAATCGAGCCACTTACCATGCGCATGTCTATGTGATTGCTCACCATTGGTAAAGTAAGTTCTCTAAATTTTTGCTTTTGCAATTTACTTACTTTATCGCATTATTTTTGTCGGTCCATGGCATTAGGGTTGTCACGAGTCTTGATCAATATATAATGGGGACTTCGGACATTCGAATCATTCTCCCTCCGAAGGAGGAGCTTAGCACTTGGTGGGACAAGTTAGATCAAGATGGCCATCAATTCATAAAGTCGCATGTTGGTCGCCTACTTCCACTGCTGCACATCAACATTCATGGCGGTCTCATTCAAGCACTTGCACATTGTTGGTGCCCCGAGACCTCTACCTTTATCTTTGGCGGTAAGCATGAGCTCACTCCCACCTTGGAAGAATATAGCATTGCCATAGGAAATCCTTGAAAGCTGAATTGATTAGTCCGCCTATCGGAATAGATCCTGTTATGGCTTTATCTAATTTTCTGAGAATTAAGGAAGACGACATAAGAAAGGTTTTAAAGGCTCACCGCAATGCATGTCCTTTATCTTTTCTGAAAGAATATTTTGGAAAAGGCACCCAATTTCAAATGCGTAGGGTTTTCCTTTTAGCTTTCTTCGGATTTATAGTATTTCCTTACTGCAAGAATGTTATTAACCCTTTGATTGCTCAATTAGTTAAACAAGTGTTGGAAAGAAAATATTTTGTAAACACAGTCCTCACTAAAACTTTTCTTTCTCTCACCCGATTCAAAGGAGGCGGTGATAGAACATTCCGTTCCTCTCCCGAACTTTTGCAAATTTGGTTTCTTTCTCATATAAGGGGATTTGGTGGTCTAATGACTATACATGATATTAGTGATTCTAACCACCCTATTATAAAATTTGAGAACAACCAAAAACACGCACCGGATTACCTATTCTAGGTGGCTAGCTTTCATGAAAAAACCAACTTCCAAGGGTTTCCTATGGCATGCTAAATGGTTCCAAGTTCGTGTGGCGAGACTTACATGTGGAGGTGTTGGCCCAATCCCTCTACTGGGATTCACTAGAGCATTGGAGTACTATCCAACTAGAGTGACTCGTCAGTATCAAGTCGTGCAAGAGCTTCCCCCAGCATTACACGCGGATCCACTTTGAGTTAGCTTCATTGATGGAAGCCAAGGCCATGAAGATTCTATTCTCACTATCAAATCGATGTGGGATATGTGCCATCCACGAAAGCTCAAATGGCCCGAAGAGGAGTTGGAGGGCAAAGAAAGAAAATACTATGCCTCAACTAAGTACATCCGACAACACAAGATTCCTGAGGAGCTGCTTCCGAAGATATCGGAGGCATCATTGAAGATCACCGACCGCGCTGAGAATAAACGCCTCAAAAGAGTTGCTGAGAAAGCTCAAGAGGAGAATAAACGATTGCGCCGAATGGTGTCCCGAGTGTATATTGATCAAGCCAGATGAAATGCTTGAATCAATATTGCTACTTTCATGTTTAGATTAATGTTTAGAAAGTTGAGTCGTTTACTTTCTTAGTTCATTTGTTTAGAATATTCCAAGTTGCTATTTTGATAAGCTTGTCAAAAACTCCATTAATGAATAAAGGTTCTAGACTGTTGCCATGGGCCGGCGTATTCCATATGAGATACTTATTTTTGTCCATTTCTTCAATTTAGGTGACAACAGATCCTCCACGTTCACCCATTATTATGCGATTAAGAGCTAGAATGGCCAACCAAACTGAAATGTGTGATCGTATCTCCGCTATGGAAGACCAACTTCGACAGTTGCTCGCCTCTATGCAATTCATGTCAGCTCAAATCCAATCCCTCCGAGCGGATTTGACTCTTGCACCTGCTCTCCCCGAGATAGTAATCCTAAAGCAGTCAAGCAAGACCCAAATGAGCTCTGATGACATGCCTGACTTGGAGGATGACCCGCTGTTGGTCACTGCCGAAAAAACTAAGCCTGACAATGTCCCTAAGATGAGGCAAGATGAAGTGGAAGTGATGGACACTCTGGGGCAGCCTAGTGGCAAGTTTGATTACCTGGTGAAGTATTCGGCTCCTTCCAGCTTTTACTTTGACTCCCGCAACATAGTTCCAAGTGGATGGGATGACATGGACGATCTGACGCCTCCAGAGACAGAGAACTCTAATGATGCCCTAGGAGGAATCACAAGCCTATTCGACGATTTCATCATGGGAGACATTGATGAAGAACTTCTGGAAGAAATGGACCATGGAGAGTGACCTAGCACATTCTCTTGCATGAGAATTTTTATCGCTTTTTAGGAATCGTTTTCACTTTCTAGGAATCATTTTCGATTTTTTTTTCCTCTTTTTAGGGGTTAGGAATCACAATTTCCATTCCAATAATGTAATTCATTTGATTCTATTCAATGAAATTACAATTTTATTTTCAATTTTGAGGACATGATGGGGTATACCAAACTAGTCCAATGACGATGTCCAACCATGAAAAAATATCATCCATGGAGAAATCCTGAGGGCTGGACTTTCTCATGCTTCCTCCTAAAAAATTTTCAAAAACAAAAAACACTTCATTGTTTTAAAAAAAAAAAAAATCATTTTTCAAGCAATTTACAAAAGCATGCATTAGGTTGCCCTTGTTTGTTTTTCTAACTCATTTACTTCATGTCTCAGAGCATAACAGAGAGGCATTTGAAAATAATGCGTGATAGTTCTCTCGTTGATTTGGGAACATGCATCCGAAGGAAAATAGACATGAAGGCAAATGATCATTTCCTAGCCGATTGTAATGACATCTCCCAAGAGTGAAGAAAATCATCTTGATTCCAAAGTGTGATATGTGGCACATCTCATAACAATTTGTGTGAGATGTCATTCTCGAAGGCCAAATGAAGTTTCTCATTTCCGTGAGAAAATGATGGAACAAGTCAAAAGAGGATCATCTGTTTTGGGTGAAATGGATATATTGCATTCATGAATATAATTAATTTCGGAATTGACACTTTTGTTCTTTTTCTTGCAGATGAAGAATTGGGGCACTACAGATTCTAGTAGTGACATGATTGAGACAAAATCTCGATCCGAGCAAAAATGATTGTGCAATTTGAATTTACTCTGATATTGCATAGTATCCTATTCATTCACGTTCTCTTGTGCAGGGGGCAAAAGCGGATTTCCACTTTTGATGGCTAGAGATGATCCAAGGACATCCATTGCTGAGACAATTCTTTTGTGGAGCAATTCCCCTGAATGAATGCTTAAAACCATGTTTTGAGTGCAATAAATTGTTTGTAACAAACTCTTTTCATGCTTAAAGTCGCTAGACTCTTTTGAAAAGGGAATTTTCATATTGATTTAGCTCGCCAATTTCATGCGGAGATTTGTCAAGATAGACAATTCAATAGAGTGACTTCAATGCTGAAGAAAGCTAAATGAGATGTGTCAGGATGATGAAAGGCAAGCCCTATTCTATATACAATCCCATACTTATACACTTGTGAGATGAGTGTAGGAAGTTCCATATCTGCAAGGTAAAGAGTTCTCTCACAAAAGGTACGATGACCGAAATGATGAGGGGCAATTCATGTTTCTACCCCAAACACTACAGGTGATCCATTGCTTAACATTTTTGAGCCTATACACTTATGGATATTCTTTCAAATTATCCCTGTCAAGAATCACTCCCACATCGGGGCAACTAAGAGATCAAATGGCATCATGAGGTGAGGAAAATGAATTGAAATTTTCTTGCTCTCACTTGCATCAATCTTCAAGTTATGCTATTACATTGAATTCACGTGTTAATTTAAGTGCCTTAGGATGACGAAGAGCGTTTCTTTCTCTATCCTATACACTTATATCCTTTGCATAGCCCACTTGAGCCTGCAACTTCATTTCTTTAAACCCAGTTGATGATCATCCCCCACACTAGGGCAAGGCAAAACCAGTTGATGATCAACCCCCACACTGGGGCAAGACAAAAGGCAGATGAAGACTCTTGAAAGGTTATAGTGTCATTTAAAGTGTAATTGCTTGACGCATGCATTATGCGCAAGAATTGAATTCAAAATAGAACTAATGGGCATGAAAAAGCAGTGTGCCTGGTAAAAGCAAGGCCGATGCCCATGAAAAAAGAAGTGAAGAAAAAATGCATGAGAACTAGGGGCATAAAAAGCAGTGTGCCTAGTAAAAGCAAGGCCAATGCCCATAGATGAAAAAAGAAAATCAAGATAGGTGACTGTCAATTGTAAGAGTTGAATCCCAATGGAGCAATACTCAAAAAACTCAAATGCTGAGTTTTTACAGTCAATGGGGCACTTCATGAAGACAATCCCCGATGGTGAAAAAGAAAACTGGTGGCAATGCCAAGATGATCATCAACTCTCACCCTTTACACACTTTTTTAGCCTAATGATCCTTTCATTTCTCAACCCATGAACCCAGCCTACATTACGTCCCTTATAAAAGTCTCTTCAGATTAGGGCACTTAAATTAGCGTATGGATTCACATGTTTTTAAGCATTGCTCGAAGAAGAGCGAGCAAAATTATTTCTTTCTCATTTTGCAGGGTTTTTGACTTGTAAACCCGGAGATGATTGTGGATTTGTTCTTTCAAATAGCCTTGACTCAAAGAGTCCCATTTGTTAAAGCCGTTGACCGAGCCCACATTACGGTCCCTATTAAAGACCTCTCAGATTGGTAAGGTCGTACCGCTTGCGAGAATACTCGGACCCTTGTCGATATGATGATATTGAGATTGAGTGATTCTCACAAAATAGCCATTCTAAATGAGCGTGAGTGAAAGTCCTTTCTAACTGAAAGTCTCTCATTTAGTATTTTTAAGAAATCCATGAAAATTGTCTTGAACGATGATTCTCTCCAGTGGAAATTTGGGTGATGCAAATGTCATTTATGCATGAACATCGATTGAATTGATGAAACCTCACTGAATTTTGAAATGTGCATTTTAGAGTAGCTCGGATTGTCCATCTCTTTGATGAATGCATATCAGTTTTTGCTCTAAATCATGTCTGATAGGTAATTCAAGTTCCTTTCAGAATATTTCATGATATGAGGAGATGAAAAACCTCCACCAAGAGGTGAAAGACCTCTACAAAGGATCTGAATTCCAGAAGACATATCCCTAAGAATCAGAGATATCACCAGGTAAGTATATCTCTACCTATACTCTATATAGCTTGTCATTGTGCAGGTATTCTCTCTCAAGTGCATCGACATTTGACTTGGTCAAGCTGTCCAGTTATATCGACCTGGCGTGCTTTCATAACCCAGAGTCATCAACTCGGCGTGCTTCCGTAGCCCGATGTCCCTTTTAATAGACTCGGCGTGCTTCCGTAACCCAGAGTCCCTCTTTATCGACTCGGCGTGCTTCCGTAGCCCGATGTCCATTTATATTGACCTAGCGTGCTTTTGTAGCCCAGAGTCCTTTTCATCGACACTCGATTGAGCTTTCCCCAAATATTTTTCTCCAGATTGCGACGCTGGGCGACCGAAGAAAGGTTCGGGTCCTAGCCAAGCAAAATCTCCGTTTAGGCGACCGTAGAATAATACGGGTCCTAGAAAAGCAATTTCCCCATTCAGGCGACCAAAGAATGGTTCGGGTCCTGAAAAATCAATTTTCCGTCAAGGCGACCGTAGAATGGTACGGGTCCTCGACAACACCTATTCCTTATTCAGGCGACCGTAGAATGGTACGGGTCCTAGGAAAGCAGTTCCTTACAAAACTTTTCTGCCGTATTGGGCGACCGTAGAATGGTACGGGTCCTGAGAAAGCAATCCCTTCCTGCCGTATTGGGCGACCGTAGAATGGTACGGGTCCTGAGAAAGCAGCTCATTTCTGCCATATTGGGCGACCGTAGAATGGTACGGGTCCTGGGAAAGTAGTATTGTCACAAAGTCGTGTTACTATTCTAGGCGACCGTAGAATGCTACGGGTCCTAGATAGGTAATACCCACTACCTCGAATTACTCTATCCTCCTTAAAGGTAAGTTATCCCAGGTAGGTTCATCTATCATTTGCATTAGTATTTCCATGCATCATATAAATTGCATTAAAAAATGGAATTCATGTTCCGACAAAAAAATCATTCATTGCATGATCATGACCAAAATTTAGGTCTCAATTTGTCTTTAAAGGCAACCTCTGCGAGCTCACCTTCAAAGAGGGGCAGCTGTTGACACCTAAAATTTTGAGATTTGATTTTTTGCTAAATAAAAAAGTCACGTGGCATGTAGTTTAGGAAAATTTAATTTTTTTTGTTATATTTTGTTAAGATTTCTCATAGATTTAGGTAATATACATTGAGAGATGCGTTTTTATGCAAAAGGGAATTTTTTTTATCAAATATGCAAAAAATATTGCACGGGGTGAAACAATATATTCAATGGAATTTTACGCGATCAAAATTGGCAATAAAATATACCACAAAAGTACGTTTTTTTGGTGTATAAAAGGGTCGCGTACGATGAAAAAATGGGGGGGCTTCTTCTTTGTTTTTGGGGGTTTCTTGTTTTTGAGAGGAGAAAGAAATAAAAAAAATAAAAAAAAAACACAAGGAAAAGAAAGGGGAAGTCATCCCTGCGTAGGGGAGGCAAAGAGCAAAAGAAAAAGTGAAAAGTAGGGGTTGATTTGACCCCTACTGTTCATCTTCTCCAAAGGGAAGTTTTCTTTTTGCTGTAAATTTGGCATCCACCGGAGATACATCTCGCTACGCCCCTGCACAGCTCTACGCCGCCCCTTGCCGGACACTTGTTGCGCCGTTTGCAGCCCGCTCCGCTCGTCCGACGCTTGGAGCCGCCGCGCCTCCGCTCGTCCGATGCTTGAAGCCAGCCCGCGCGGAGCCCCAATCGCGTCGCCCGAGCAACGCCCCAGCCTCGCCCCGCCTCGCGCCGCTCGGCCTCGGCCATCGCACGGACGTTCCGCCCGCATCGCCGAGTTGCCTCCGGCTCATCTCCGCCTCGCCCGCGACACCGGACACCACCGCCCGCAACCGCCGACAACCCGCGCCGGTCCGCGGCCACCGCTCCTCGGCGGTCTCGTTCGCCGTCCGTGATTACCCGGCACCCAAGTTCCGCTTGTCCGCGCTCCGCCCGCACGCGACACTGCCGTGCCGCCCGAGCGCCGCCCGCAAAGACCGCCAGCTCACCTTTGCCGAAGCTCCTTTTGTCGGACATAACCCAGCTATCCTTGGAGACCCACGGTCACACGTGAAAAGGGAAACAAGAAAAAAAAAAAAAAAAGAAAGAAAAAAGAATTAGGTAAATTCTATTTTCTTTTCTTTCTTTTATCTTGTTTTTTTTTGTCATTTATCTTTTGTTTTATTATTTCTGATATTACATATAGCTCACTTTTTTTAGTGTAATTAATCCTTTAATGCGGAATTGAAATTGCATGATATGAAATCGCCTTGAAATTTAGTGATTGTCAGTCCGATTTTCGCGCCCGAAATCCGACTTGCAATTACTAAAAAAAAATTGCCAATCCGATCTCTTGCCCGAGACCCGATTCGTGATTTATGCGAAAATTGGCCAACCCGATCTCATGCGTGAGATATGGTTCGTCAATTTGGATATCCATTTTTCTTGATTTGCTGTGGTGTTATCTGAATTAATTTTAAAAAAAAATCAAAAAATGTAGTTTTAGGGTTTGCGTGCTTATGATAGAAATTCCATTTTTTTTATAATAAAAATGCCAAAAAAAAAATCAATTGACTTAGGTTGTTAGTTTTTTATTGCATGTTTAATTATTAGGCGATTGTTAATTTCGAAAATTAAAAAGGAAAAGGAAAATTAGGGTTAGGTTTGCTTTTTCTTATTTTGCATGTTTAGGATAGCAAATCTTATCATGAAAAAGAAAACATATTCATTTAGAATGTCAGTCTTTTTATTATTTAATTTGCACGTTAAATTTTAATTTCGAAATTAATATAAAAAAAAAAAAAAAAAATCATCATGCATATGTCATGTAGAATTAAGAGGCATATTTTGCACGTCATTGCATATTAGGGTAAGATTGCATGTTAAATTTTACTTCCTAGTTAATTTTAAGTTCAGATTTTTTAGATAGATTACATTCTATGATTATTTGGGTTAAGATAAGATTTTAGTTTAAATTAGGATTTAGTTTAACCTAATTCCTAATATGAATTGGTTCATAGGATCTTAATCTAATTAGGTAATGTTCACACTTTATTTAACTCCGAATTTCATAAAAAAATACAAAAAAAATGTCGTAAGTTGAATTAGTTTTTTTTTAAAAAGAAAAAAGAAAAAAAAATGTCATGAACATGTTATTTAGGATTAGATTAAATGAAATGCATCGTCATTTAGTTTTTTTAGGCCCATTTAATTAGAAATTGCCCGTCAATAGAATTAGGTCATTTAGATTGCATTTAATTATTGCATCTCTTTATGATTTACTCTATTCATGTCATATAATTTAGATTACATTGCCATGTCATGTAATTTAGGTCATGTTGCCATGTCATAATTAGATTAGTAGCATGCATTGGATATAGATTAAGTTCCCATTAAATAAAGTGAAAAAAAAAAATTGCGTGTTAATTAGAAATCATATCTAGGATTGATGATGTGAATTTTGATCTAACAACGCAGATGCTTTCGTTGCTCTGAGGTAATTTTGCAATTTATTTATTATTTATTTGGGTGTTAAATTGGTGGATTGCGCACTCGTATGATCACCTCACATGTTAGGAAAGTGAAATTAATTCAAGCTGCTTGCCAAACATTTTTTCAAAAAAATAAATAAATAAATAAAAGAAAAGGTACCGAAAGGGCGTTAGAGAAATTTAACGTAATCAAGTCCCCGTACCCATAGTCTCTGGTTCGTAGAAGTAAAGTAAGCCTCCCGTTACTTTACTTGGGTTTCTAATCGGCCCACCAAAAATAGATTAGTGGCGACTCCTAATTGAAAATCATTTGCATGTTAAGAACTTAAACTTAAGTCGCGAATTGGTATGGGCTTGGGAGAGCCCGAGTTAAGTCTAGGCTTAATAATCCATTAGCCAAACCTTAGGTGGTTTACACCCGAAAAATTGGTCGCGACAGTAAACAAGCCAAGCTGTTTCTTAATCACTGGACCAAAGGGACGCAACTTGAACCTCCAACCCTATCTCCTAACTATCGGCTAAGGTCCATGGTTACTAATCTCCTCTTCTTAACTCCTTCTACTCCTCCGTCCCTGACCTTCTAAAGCCTTACCATAACACCACCCTCTTACCTTCACAATAAAAAACAGGGTTTAATAAAAAATACCGGGAAATGTGAAATAAATGGATTGAAAAAAGACTCAACCAATCGAGAACAGGTTTTAATGAAATTGCACATAAGAGAGAAAGCATTTTCATCATGTTAGAAATATAGAAGAATGAACAAAAACCAATTCCATTATAAATAAATACGAATTGCCTTATTCAAGGCTCTCCAACTTGCTCATACATAGTTGGCTATGATCTTTGGCTCGCTTGTTCCTCTTCCGATTCAATATATCTTATAGTAACGAGTATATCAAGTTTTCCGATTGGGGTTGGGTCTTTCCTTTCTCTCCATGCATTCATAGCATTCATTGTTTTGTACAGCTCGGTCGAGCCTTAGACGGGGCGTTAAACAACTAGAACCCCCTTATACAGCTCCAGGTTGTAAGATCAGTAACAAAAGAAGTCCTCCAAAAAGTACAGATGAATACCAGTCGTTATTATAGCGATATCTTCAGATCCCAGACACTGTCTAAAACGAACGGCGGATAGGATTTTTAGAAAGGTTACTAGAGCAGCAAATGACCACACACATATCTCTTTTGAAACCGTAGAAGCAAGGGATTGAGCAACTTGTGCTTGTTGAAAGGTGTAATATAAACTATGAACAGAAGAAATGAGTGATTGTCCCCCAGTGGAGGCTTTCTTCGCGCACAGGCGTTAAAATCCAGGCTCTATCAAACCAAACCAGCCTGGATTGATCTTGTTATGTGCCGTTTTCTGTTTCGTTTTGGAATTCTCGGTCCTATATGGATATGGAGGTTTTCTGCTGCGTCTTTACATTGTCTTGCTTAGTATCTCCTCCATCCATACACAATCTCCGCTTCCATTTTTTATACATAGTTGGCCCTTCTAACCATTGGTCTCAGGATTATAACAAAAGACTAAAGCCTTGTCCGATTAAGATCGTCGAGACTGATTTTCGAAAGTTAGATCACTTCTATACTGCTAGCTACTGCATACCTTCCTTCAGAGAAGCCATTGCCTTCTTATACGAGGGCCCGCCCCATGGAGGATAGGATGAAAGTAGTCCATTTCATTTCCCTTCTTCCCACTTTAGAACTAGCTCAATCTGAACCCTTAAGTAAGCTCGTTGACAGAGCATGGATTCTCCCCGAGAATAGAGATCCAATTCAATGTCTTGGCTAAACAAAAAAAGCTTCTTATTGGCTCACTCGGTAATCTTCTCTTTTTTTTTTTTTTTTTTCGACATGCTTTTTCGGTTGAACATCTATATCTAAATATGGCTGGGATTCGTTTTCGTAGATGGACGGAGCATTGAAGACTATCGAGGTCAATTACAACGACCCTCTTATCAGTCGGGAGTGAGTTGTGAATTCTGGTGATAAGGCTTGTGAGGTTCTATCTAAGATATTCGGAGTAAAGATCTAGATAGAATTGTTGGCTTTCTCAATCGCTTTCTCGGACGGCTAAAGGAACAATCGAGAGCTGGTGCCTAGTTCCTCAGAGCTTCTGAACGTGCGATAAACCGTTCGCTATCAGCTGTTTGAACAACGCGTTGAGCATGAGGGTGTAAGGAGATGGTTTGTTTCTTTGTCAGCTTCCTGCCTGGCTCACTAGTCATACCCACAAAGGGGTATGTGCGTCTTGTTCGGATGGGTAAGTTCAAGGTTTTAAGAATTGAGTCTTGGTCTCTAGGCTCCTAGTACTATGTGCTATGGTATTTGCTCAACAATCCAGTTCTAAAACCTCCTTTCTGCTCCCATTTCTTCGAGGCAACTTGGCAAAAACTCTTATTGAACCATTGTAGCCACTTCTTTCATCGATATAACCCATAGAGAGATCTATGCATAGCGAAGTTACAATCCTTCTGAGCTCAAAGACATAGCCTATGCGAGCCTTACCAGAGCTATTTTACATTTTTAAGTTTGACCTATTAGAGATCCGGTCTAAAAGGAAGGCATTTTGGCAAGAAAGCATTCACTGAAGGTAATGTAGTTCAGAGAAGAGAGTGAGTGCTTTATTATTCTAAGGCAAGAGAACGACCTAAGAGTTCCCTTAACACTTTATTGAGTCCAAGGATGGCTATGTTCTGTCTCAGGATTACCTGGTCCTATAAAGTCTACGAACAAAGGAAAAGAAAGTCTATGCATAATTTGAAAAAAAGAAAGGAATCATAGGTGGTTAAGGTTTTTATGTTGGAATATGAGGAAAGATCTTTGCAGCCCCTACCTTAATGTCCATGGATTTGAGATGCATGAGTACTTATAGTAGTATAAAGCTAACTTATCTTCTTCACCTTCTTCTAAATCTTCTACCTCTACGAAATTAAATTCGAATTAGAATCTTTGTAATAAATTGATTTTGATCTAGAAGATGGTCTAGTTCCTACTACTTATAATCATCTCATTAGAAATCCATCTCGCAAAGAGGAGAGATAGAATGTAGAACCAGAGCGGAGGATCCTTATGTTATGGTCGATCCTGAAGTCTCTACCCATATTAGAAAGCTCTCGTTCCTGACCCAATACGATAAAAGTGAATCAGTGCATAGCTTTAACCGATCAAGGGTAGGCATAGGCAATCGTTACAACTAAAGAGGTAGAAATAGGGAGGGCTGGTTCAAGAAAGGAGTTGGACACGTTTAGCCAACTTATCTAGCAGGCGGGTCAAGAAAGAGACAAAACTTGAGCGAGGAACAGGCCCAACTCTAGTTCTTAAGGCAAAGTATCCCAAGAAAGACAAAACCCAACATGAGACTCGACACACAAAACTTGGCTAGAAAAGGATCAAAACCCATCCTCCGGGTTACGACAGTAAGAGATTGTGTAGAAAGGGGCTTGATAAGGACTCTATTTACTAAGTCCGAAGAGGGTATGAAATGGATTTCTTTTTAAACCAATGGCAGATCTTCCTCAATAGGAACTGAACTCCTTGAGTAACCGATGCAAGAGGGCCCTACTAAGCGATCAAGCGGACAAGGACCTGCTTACTTCTTTTCTTTCTGGAGCAGACTTTCTCGTAGCTCCCCATTGATAGAAAAGGGGATGAAGTGAAGGGTGAAATAAAAATAAGAAGCAAGCCTTGAGGGAGTAAAGAGCCACCCTTAGGTTGTTCTGCGCCAAGTGCGATCAATTGTCCTTCCATTATAGATTAAACTACCGTAACTCCACTCAACCAAGAAAGTCAATTCCATACTCAAAGTTCAGTTAGCGTACAAACTCAATATTTAGACTAAAGGGAAAGAGTTTTTACTGAAGTAGAAAGGTATCCTAAAGGAATGGTAGCACCACAATCCACCCAGACGCGGCCATTATAAATGGCTCGTGCGATGACGGCGGAGGCAAGTTCGGGATAATCCTGTCAATCTTCTTCTTTTCTTTCTCTTTTCTCCCTTTTTTTGAATTTTCCTGTTCCCAAGGAGCTCCCTGTTGAAACATTTCTAGAAAACTCTAGTCTTATTTTCATCGAGAGTAGGTTCTCTTTGGTGGAGCTTCCTCTCGTTGTTCTTCTTGCAGCCAACTCCCTTTTATTCAAAATAATTCTTCCCTTAGGATCGCCTTAGGAAGCCGGAACGTAGGGGTCATGATGATCCAGATCTTACTCACAAAGCAATGTAGTACTAAAAGCATTCATTGTAGTGATGGTAGGGGGATGTTGGAAATCGGACACTTCCTCGGCCTAGCATGTTGACACCAGAGTGTGACTAGAAAGTGAGTCTATCTTTGAAAACGCAAATCTATCTTTGAAAACGCAGAAGAACCATATAATTCATCAAGCATATCATCAAGTCTAAGTATAGGGTTAATGGTGAAGTTGTTGATGGCCCGGCTATCAACACACATTCGGTATGTACCATCCTTCTTAGGTACAAGTAGAGCCAGAACATAACATGGACTCATGCTTTCTCGAACGTATCCTTTGACGATAAGTTCATCGACTTGTCTTCGTAACTCCTTAGTTTCCTCTGGATTGCATCGACAAGCTGGCTTGTTTGGTAGTGGAGCACCGGGTATCAAATTGATTTGATGCTCAATACCTCTTATGGGAGGTAATCCAGGGGGAAAATCCTCTAGGAACACATCTGAAAAATTCTTTCAACAAGCAATGCATATTTGGATGTATGGGTCGCTCAATCACACTATTTTTCTCGACCACAAGCAAAGCAAATACATTCTTTTGTTTGCTAATGGCTCTCTCAACCCGTGTCTCACTCAAGAACAGATTTTCCATACAAGTGTTTCCCTCCCCAGGTTGATTATTATGTATTGAAGAAGGATTCAAGGGTAAAAGAGTGATGTATGTTCCTTATGAAAAGAGAGTATGTGTTTTTCCGACCATCATGCGTAGCATTTATATCAAATTGCCTCCATATGGCATGCCTCCATAGGAATCACATCACAAACAACCTTATCTCGATAGTTCTTCCCAATTGAAAATGATATAAGAACTCGTTTAGTTACCTTCAGTTCATTCCCTTGATTCAGCCATTGGAGCTTGTATGGTTGATGATGTTTCATTGTTGGAAGCTTTAGCTTGTCGACAAGAGTTGTCGAAGCAACATTGGTGCAGCTCCCACCATCGATGATCACCGAACACACCTGTTCGTTAATAGTGCAACGGGTGTGAAATATATTCCCCCTTTGCTATTTATCAGGAGAAACTTCAACATGCAATGCTCTTCGGATGATTAACAGCTCGCCATCATCGGCTTTCTCCAAAACTTCTTCTTCCCAATCAGATTCAGAAATATATTGGTCTTGATTGCCCTCAGCCTCTTGAAGCGATGAATTGATCTCCACAATTTCTTGAAGAGTCATAACTCTCCGATTTGGACAATTTGCTTGTAAATGCCCAAAACCATGGCACATAAAGCATTTCCTTGCATCACCTTCAAACTTATTTTGGACTTCTTTGGCAGCCTCTACAATTTTCCCTTGCTTTTGTCTTTTGTCGACGTACTCTCGCCCTTGCTTGACGAAGCACCCTTAAAATAGGATGTCGCCTTTGTTGAGGTTCTGAAGGAAAACCTCTTGCTCTTCAATTGTTTTTTGACTTTGATTGTTCAACACTCATCCCTTGTTGTCTTAGGGAATTCAATTTGAGGAATAGATCTTGCTTATAGTTGTCGGGCAAGAATCTCTTCTTCATCAACTTCTTGAGTTTTTCCCGAGACTTGATTCGGCCTTTTCCTTCCCTAGCTCGTTGATGCTTTAGATTCTCCCACCATAGAGAAGCATATTTTGTCAGCTTTAGGATAGCAACCTTACATTTCTTCTCATCCGAGTAGGACTTGAAGTCAAAAATTCCTTTGATTGTGTATAGCCAATCCACAAAGTCGTCGGGATTAAGATTTCCGTCAAACTCAGGGACCTCCACTTTAATGTCTCTTTCATCCTCCTTATGCCTCCCTCTTCGTCTTTGTCTTCGAATTTCAGATTCAGAATCACTTGAGTGCAGAATCGTTTGGTTGTCTCCAGTGGACTCGGAATCACCATTAGAATTTTGACGAGATTCAGAATCGTCACGCCGATGCCGTTCATTGGGACGCCTTGCTAACTGTCCTTGTCTCGCCAGATTCTCTAGAAGATTGAGGACTTGCTCCATTTGTTGCTGAAGATTTTGGATTGCGCGATCTCGCCTTTCGTTGTGCGCTTGCTCCAAAGTCAAGCCTCTTAGCACTTGATCATCCATAAGGAATTTGTAATAGAAGAAAGAAAGGAATCACTCAAATGAGTTGAACCTTGAGCTCTGATACTAATATTTTGATGCGTGATGGGGTGAGTGATTCTAGAACGGAATTTTTTTAGAGGAGAACTTTGTGATTAAGTGTATGGAGTAGTGTATACGGTAAAGAAACAAAAAGGAATAAGCAAAGAGAGAACGATCGCCGTCCAAGGTATAAAGGCCTCGCCACCAACCAAGGATGAGGATCGAGATCTACGTAGTTCTAGAATCACTCACCCCATCACACATCAAAATATCGATAAGTAATTAACATTATTCATTCAAAATGATCCATCGAAGCACATAATGCCCAAAATATCGATAAGTATCGATGGTTCTGAGTTTGTCGATGGACCTACGTTGGATGCTCCCGCATCAGAAAGAAAGGGCTGTTGAGCCCAAGCCCTGTAAGCCCACACCTGTTGGTCCTAGTATAATAGGCGACCGAACGGCCGACCCCTAATTACTAGACCGACCTGCTGTAATAAATCCATAAACACCTAGTGAAGATATGGCAAACAAATCTGACAATTCCATACCATAATCAAAAGGTACAACGGCAAAAGCGACCAGACTTAACATAAATGTAGCCACTGGAGCCATTCTAAAAAGGGAGAAATTAGCACTACTTAGTGAAATAGGTTCTTTCAGAATCAATTTCAAACCATCTGCTAGAGGTTGTAACAATCTGAATGATCCCACTACATCAGGACCCTTTCGAAGTTGCACAAAAGCCACTACTTTACGTTCAGCTAGCACTAAAAAGGCTACTCCTAGTAGAAGTGGTAGAATTATTCCATGTATTTCAGCTGGAACAGCTATGTACATTTTCGATTTTCTATTCACTCATGATCTCGCCTGGTCGACCCAATCATGAAATTGAAGGATGGGACCTTTTCTCGAAAGGTCCGATATCATAGTCCTCATTTCTCACGCTCATATTGCCCCGCCCGTCCTCCTTGATAGCTGGAAAAACTCATACCATATTAGCGACCAAAAACAAAAGAGCTTATTTATATTTTTTATAAAACGTAGCCATTAGTTACGGATCTGAACGTATTCACGTAATCCAGTCTTGAATCTCATCCTTTGTATCTTTGGAGATACCCATATCATAGCTCATAATTAGATAGGCGGACTCATCGTACAAGTCTATGGCTGAGGAAATTCTCCACCTTGGACGGCCTCTCTCACAATAATGTTGTAATTGAGAGGCTACGAGCCTATGAAGAGACCTGAGAAGATCTCCCCGCTCGCCCTGTTCTTCAAGGAGGGGGAAAGGTGTATGCTGAGGTGCCGGTAGCTCAATTGGATTGGCATTTTGCCCTAGGATAGCAGACGACGGGCCAGCCTTGTTTTGATTTGAAGAGCCAGTTGGCTGATTCACGCTTGCTTCGGAGCTTTCCCCAGAGCTGCTCCCTAGGATAGATATCTAGCCAGAGTTGCCCCCAGAAGTGCCCTCACCGCTAGGGGGAACATTGTGATTAGCCGAAGAAGCTTCCCCGGAGCCGGTGCAATGAGTTACTTCATGGGAATCGCGTATTAGCATTAGCACCAGAACGATAGGAGTCAATATGGTCCCGAGAATCTCGATAGTGGTAAGAAAAAAAGGCAGGAAGAAACGTAGAACCAGAGAAAAAGACATACAAGTTATATCGCCCAGCAAGTGTATCATTCCTTGCATGATAGGTGTTACTGTGTCTTCAAATCCTAATTGCCATGGTTCCGGAAAAAAAGATATTTCAACAGGAGAAATTGTTAGAAATAACCATTTGAGAATAATCATTTTTTTTGTTTCATTTATTTGATTTTCACCATCTTCCTTCTTGGAGGAGTGAAGAAGTATGGAAGACTTTTGTTGGTCGTGGACCAATGGAAAGAAAGCATCGGAGTAAGAAGGGATCAATCTCATCTCATAGTGCTAGGATGAAGAAAGGAAGGGAGAGCTAATCTTTCTACGCGGAGATCTTTCTTCTCTTATGATATTGTTGTTTTGTTGTAAACCTGAATTGAAAATAGATTTATAATTAATAGGCTATATATTACTTCCATTTCGATCTTCCACCTTAACCCTAGTACACGGAACACCAAACGGAGATCTGCTTTTTGAAAGCACAGTGGGCGAAGGGTTCTCAACCAACCTCGTTCTTGACATGCAAAGCGAGAAAGAGCAATCTATCTTCACAAAGAAAGAGAAGGATCTTCGGCAAGGGGTTCCCGCCTTCGCGAGACCTTTTCAATCTACTCTAGGCTAAGCTCAATGGGGCCTTCCTTTGTTGATGCCAATCTCTTAGTCTGATTCAGATAAACTGTGAACCAAGACATGATGAAAAAGAACGAACTCAACTCGAATTCTTTAATATGAGATCATCTACCTGCTTGCTTCGCATAGGCTCCACAAGGTTCAATGCGGTACACGGAACACCAAGAACATCTTGACGAATAAGCAAGGAAAAGAGAAGATTCGACTTCGGATTCTGAAAAGAATGACTAGCGGCCCTTCCACCTAATTTTATTCATTAGGAGCGAACTCATGAACAAAAAAAGCCACTTCCTTATTTACGCTATTTATTGACGCTTTCTTCTCCTCGTTGGAAGTAGGAACAGCCTTTATCTAATCAACTATTAAACCATATCGCCTTAAAGTCACTCGCTCTCCTCTTAAGTCACGCCTTTCCTCCAACGGCTAACTCAACTGGACTTGCTTTCCTAAATAAATTTCTTTTGATATAAATTCCACGGAAGCTCGAGTACTGTATCGGTCGGTCATTCGTGAACTCTCACATCGCATCTCTCCTTTGGTTTTTGAGCTTAGCTCATCCCGATTTCATTTTTTTTTTAAATCGCGAGTTTATGGGGTCTTCAGTTGTAGGGTCACGAGAAGCTAGGCGTAAAAGCACTCCACAAAGTGGCCTCTTCGGAACCCATTCATCGAGTAGTTTATCCGATTCCATTTGATCCATCAGTGGTTGATCTTCTAGGTGAAAGACCTAAGGGAGAGGAGTGAATGGAGACAAGAAAAGTTGTACCGAAGACTTTCTCTTAGCACACAAGACAGAGCGCCGTTGGCTACTCTAGTTTCGAGTTAATCTCAATACTTTGATAGCCTATGTCAAGTAGTTACAAGTGAGATAGATGTGTAACTAACCTCTAAAACTAAGCCACCGCCTGCCGATTGAAGGGTCACAGAAGGTAACCGGTTAGCGAGCGGTGTCGGTAAGCGAAATAGTGCCTTAAAAAGAATTCCCTCGAAAAGCGCTGGTTAAAGGGCTAAGCGAAATTCCCGAGAAAAGCAAGCGCTATAGAAAGAATAGCTTTGAATCCACCTTTATAATGGGATTCCAACTCAGTACCTTTTGAGAACAATTTCTCTTTGTATGATGAAAGTTGGTTGCTGTAGGAACGAGACTCTTAATGTTCATAGACACTTTGATACTAATTGTAGAAATTCACTCTTTTATTCTGATTGTGCATAATGTGCTTTGTGGCTACCATGGGTCTTCAAAAGGAACCGAGAAGGGGGCAAAGACATCCTAACAAGTCTGCCTGTGGACTCTACCTCGAGCAACCTTCCCTTATTTAGGACAATACAAAGACAAGGCTTTTACGATGAATGGCAAGAATGTTTACCTATGGCATTAAGATCTCAATACGAGATGTTGAAGCAAACCTCACTACAATGGCTTCTAGACTTGCTGCCGAAAGCTCTTTCTTGCACTTAAGGGCGGTTGGATGTTGATTAAGAGTTTAAAAAAAATATATCCTATGATTTGGAAATGAAACTACAGCCCTTCCTCTGGGGCTCGAGGATCAAGCTGCGAGGGAAAGCTTTGAGATTGGCATCCCCTATTCTATCCGATGTTCAAGACCGGAACGAAGCTCATCCTGAATACTGATAAAAAAGAGTCAGCGCGGCAAGGAAAGGGAGGAAAGAAGCCCACTTCGACTCACCAAGGAGAAGGTAAGTACTGTTATATCCTTTTTTCTTTTGAAGTGATATAGATCAATGCCTGAACTGGGGGAGGGCGTCAGCCCACGAGAAACGGTTTGAAGATGCGATCTTGAATCGAACAAAATCGAAACATTCAGCTGTCGACGGACAAAGCCGAAACGTCAACCGCAAACGAAGGATGCCCAGGCCGCGATTCCCAGGGTTAGATTATTCCTTACTCATATCATAACTAAACTAGTTGATTTTCTTTCGCCTATCGGCTGGCCGGCTTGTTGCAACCTTCGCATTTCCTGCTGAGATGCCAAGTCTCCAAGTGAGCCCTCTTGGCCACCCGCGACCTTGGCTTTTTAGAGAATCCCCTCCTGTGTCGTGGCACTTGTAGCTCGGCAGTCCACCAGGTGGGTTTCTTTCTCCTTCCAGTTTCGAGTGTCTTCTTGGATAGTTATAGCGGCCCATAGGCGCAAGATGTACCTTGTGGGAGGGGGGGCGACGGTCCTCTAGACATAGTCCTTTCAGGCAGTGGCCGTTTAGGCCATGGTCGATTGGATGGTCAATGCAAGGCCAGAAATTGGAACACATTGATTCCGCTCGTTCCCGTCCTTCACTTCAGGGCCTGTCCCTCTGTGTGGTCAGTACTCCATACTGTCAGGCAGCGAAGCTTACACTTGTTCACTAATTATGAAGGTTCGCTAGGGCCGAAGAAGAATAGTGGTAGAAACGAATTTCCATCAGCTGGAAACTATCTAGATAGCTTCATAGCGCTTAGCTACTTTCTCCGTCTGCACCACTAGCACTACTACTCCTAGTGATAGAAAGAACATCCTCTTTTTCGCAATGAGGCCCATCTCAAACCGGTGACGTATTAAAATGATCTGGATCTCTGGCTTATCTCTTACTTGATGGATTCTATTTCGGCTAGTGGCATTGTTGTGACGATAATAAGGAAAGAACAGGGTTGATTGGCTCTGATCGATACCATCTAAAAGTGCTTGCTTCATCCATTCGTGACATTAACGGGTATTCTTACTAAGTTTCGCCTCTAGTGACTCTTTGAATCATGTGCATGGCTCCATGTCGGCATTTTCATTTATTTGGGAGGCCTAACAAGTGCTACAAGTGAATGCGTAGCTTTTTCTTCTACTATTTCATTTCGAGTGACAAGTTAGAGGGAAAGAGAACTCCCAAAAGCAGCCATTCTATTCTCTTGTTATTTCAAAAATGTGTATCACCATATTGAATCTAGCGCAAAGCAAGGAATGATTATCGGAAGTTGGCTACTTAGGTAAATCAATTTCTTCTCTAAGACCTAACTGCACTGTCGAGGGGGATCTTTCAAGAGCACATCTCGGATAGGGAGGGACCGGAATTCCCCTTTTTGAAAGAGTTGCTTGTACTAAAGCTTGAAGGTGGAGATCAACTAAAGGTGAAGGAAGCAAGAAGCAAGCAAATATCTATTAGCCGCAATAGGTTGAGTCAGTTAAAGGGTAGCCAAAAAGAAGCTCAAGTCAACACTCTTACGGAAGTGGATTGCTTGCAGATGATGAATTCTGGGATAAAGATGTTCAAAGAAATTAGCCCCCCTTCTTTCTTCACTCGTCTTAGAGGTAGTAACGTCCCGTGGGGGACCGCTATGCACCTTAGGCTATTAAGAATCACCTTTCGCCGAGTGTGATTACAGAATTCTAGATGCGGAGCTTACCGGGTAAGATGCTGACTTTGCCGGCTATTTCCGATATGGCTAATTCCTCTTATAATATTCCAACATAAGCATAAGACAGCAAAGAAGACACAAAAACCTGAAATTGATTTCCTTGAATTAGGATCTCCGCCCCAGTCAGAATCTGAGTAAGCAACTAGATTAGGTTGCCTTTTCACAGTAGGGTATAAATGCCCATCTGCTAATCTTCCTTTCACATAACGAAGGATTCTCTTGGCAGCTTGAAGATGTAACTCACGAGGATCATGCATGAATTGACATACTTGGTTTATCTGGGCGTGTAAAAGTGAGTGAGATATTGAAGTGCTCCCACAAGACTTCTTGACTTCTCTGAATGTTTGACAGGGTTACTCTCTTTTTGTGAGAATTGCTATCCAAGAACCATAGGGGTAGGTGCCGGTTTGCAATCATTCAAAACAAATCTTTTTAGAAGATCAAGAGCATATTTCTTTTTAGTGATCTTCTTCATTCCACTAGATGAGCGCTCAACCTGTATGCCCAAAAAAGACTTTAGTTCTCCCAGGTCTTTCATGGCAAATTGATGACCAAGTATAAGTTTTAGCTGATCAATTTCGTCTTCTGCATTTCCTGTAACTATTATGTCATCAACATAGCTAATGCTAATCTTACAGTTCCGACCTTCACAACTGAACTTAAGGTTTCTTCATAGTCTAATCCATATTGTTGATTATAGCCTTTCGCTACTAGTCTCGCTTTCAATCTTTCAATTGTGCCATCCGGTTTATACTTGATTTTAGAAACCCACTTACTTCCAATCACATATTTCTTTGTAGGTCTTGGCACTATTTCCCATGTGTGATGTTGAAGGAGAGCGTGAATCTCTGCATTCATTGCTTCAACTGATGCGTGATGGGGTGAGTGATTCTAGAACGGAATTTTTTTAGAGGGGAATTTTGTGGTTAAGTGTATGGAGTAGTGTATATGGTTAAGAAACAAAAAGGAATAAGCAAAGATAGAACGATCTCCTTCCAAGGTATAAAGGTCACGCCACCAACCGAGGATGAGGATCGAGATCTACGAAGTTCACCACCAAGGCCTAAAGCTTCCACCAGCCAAGGATAAAGGACTTCGGGATAGGAGAAGCTCACCACCAAGGCCTAAAGATTCCACCAGCCAAGGATAAAGGGCTTCTTGGCTCACCACCAAGGAGTGATCTATGCTCCAAGGATAAAGAAACCAAAAGGAGTTATCCACTCTCCGAAGGAGTTCACTCAAGCAGAGGAAAGCTCACAATTTCATTGATCAAATTCGTATGTCTCATACATTGGATAGTTTTCCCCTGTTTATAGGAGGATTTTAGCATTAGGAAATATTAAAAACAGACTTTAATGACCTAGGAACTTAAACCTTCGACTCTTGAACTGCATAACAATAAATACACCTAGGAACTTATGAAATGCAATTAGTAGTACGGGAATTTGCATTCTTGAACTTTTAGCTTTCCGTATTCTTGAACCCGTTGGCCTTCCGCATTCTTCGACCGCATTCGCAAACCTTTAGCCGTCCCAAAATTCGTGCTCATCCCTTGACCAAAAACAAATTCTCCTGAAACTTCATCAATTGGTCATGCAAGACGTCTAAAATGGCCTCCCATTGCTAGTTATCGACGTACCACAAAATATCGATAAGTAATTAAAATTATTCATTCAAAATGATCCATCGAAGCACATAATGCCCAATTTCTTTATTGCCTTGGATAAGCATCGATGGTTCTGAGTTGGTCGATGGACTTACGTTGGATGCTCCCGCATCATCAACCCACTTAGTTAGGGTCACTAGCAGCTTCACGAAAAGATGTCGATTCTGAATCTTGAGAGCTGGTAGAAAGAAAAACGGAGTGCAAGACAGATTATGTACCTTGTGCTTTGGTGGACGATTGCTCTGTTATGGTGCTCCCTTGGAGTGCACAATTTTCTATAGGAAAGTCTCACCTTGGTTGAACACTGTTGGAGGATCGTCGTGGAGCATTACCTTGTTCTACAAGTTCAACCTGATCACCACCTTGATGATAAGTATTTGGCAAACTAGCACTTTCATTGGAAGAATCTGATGAATGGGACGAAGCTGCTACAATCAATAGCTTCAGCTGGTCCTGCGAAAGAAAGCTTGAAGGCGCCCGCCCCATACTACAATGGGTTACTTTATTCTACCCCTACGACTCTTCCTTCGTCACCCTCTTAGGCGACCCGAAGGGGCGTCAGGTTGTTTTGTTCTAGCCAAACTACGAAGAATTTGTCAGTGTCGGGGTTTAGACTCACTTACTTTTTGTTTGGATTTGGTTCTGATTCAACAGAAAAAGACTACCTCATAGTTGAGCGAGGTTGCTTGCTAGGAGACTGCGACATAGACGGGTCGATTGATAGCTGATTGTCAGCCTATTCGGATTGATAACAGCGCCGGGCAAGTGTCAGATGAAAGTAGCCATTTCTCCGGTTCATATAGCTTGGACTGACCCTGATAGCAGTAATAGCTGGCTGTCGAATGGAGAGAACTAATATTTACTGAAATCCCCTCTCTACCAGCTCATTATTGAGAGAGCCCTGCTCTTATCAATTCTCAATCGCCCTTGCTTCGGAGACAAACAAGCTTTTATATACATATTAACAAACAGACTCCCGACTCAAGTGCCTAACTAATAAGCCATCTGGGGAACGATTCTGATTTCTGTTGGACATAGCTGCAAAAGTGAGTAACCCTCTCTCCAGAGGGGAGGGTCCGATTCAATAGCGCTTTTTTCTGTTCCATTACAGCTTACAAAGTGATTCTCACTAGTGAGCGTCGAATGATAGAAATGGATTTGAAACAACCCAATCTACCTTTTCATCCACTTATTTATAGCTTGGCCCCGGCCTCGGGACTTCGCAAGTCACTAAGTCTTTGATAATTTGTCAAAAAACAACCCTTTTCTGTGAGGTTAGTAAGACAGGTGTTAGTATTAAATCCTTAAACAGTAGTGGACTACTTGTTAACGCACTACTAAAGCAGAGTAGCCAGCATGCGCACATCATGATTTGCCAGAGGAGCTCAACAAATGGAAGAGGGTATAATTTGGTAGGAAAAGTGCTTTGTGGGTGAAATCAAAGATCTTTCAATACGCTGATTTCAAACTACTGCTACTACTACTAGAACAACCCACCCGTGAAAGCAACAATCGCTTCAGGCTATTCTTCTAATGTTCAGTCTCCACTCGACGTTCAGCACGGGCTTGATGCCCGAAGGCAAGTCTCGGGACCTGCCATAGAAGCGGATTCGATAGCTAGAAATCAAATAGCAGCTAGTTCCTCTTGACCACCACCCCACTGAACACCAAGCAAAACTCGCCCGAGAGGTAGTTCAGGCCAATTCACTTCAATTACCCGGCCTTAACGGATGCGGGCTTGTCTTATTCAATAAGTAGGTGCTGTTCCTCCCTAGCCTTACATAAGCTGAGGCTACTACTTATCTTATATATACGCATTTATTTGAGAAAGAAAGATGCACAACCGAAACTAGAAACAACGAATTTATCAGGAGCAATATCAACTACCTAGACCGAGCTGCTATAATAATTCCATAAACACCTAGTGACGAGACTGTACTGAATGACTTGATCGATCGTACTAGATAGATAGTCTCAGATAGACCATAAACACCTTTCATACGCAATTCCTCAATCCAATCTCACACTTGGTCTGATCGCACCGTAGATAAAGTTGTAACCGAAGTAGACCAAGAAGGGAGTGGAATGATGATGACCGGGCACTCTCTTGGATCTCATGGTTTTGGAGCAAGCCGAGCTTTCCTTTCACTTAGCACGAGACACCATACGCTACACAGAAGAACAGAAGATTTTTTAATGAATTTCACATCTTGACATTTCCACATTAGACTGATTCAATGGAGAAAGGAATGCCTTTCGGAGCGCATTTCCAGCTGTGAAGATAGACGACTCAAATAGCCGATAGATCAAGTCTAATCCTCTATCTTGATGTTCCTTCACAGACCAATTCATTATGTAACCTGATCTTATTACGACGTATCTTTCTTGTCTTGATTGAATACATCATTGAAACAATCATGCGAGAGGTCTACTACTTCAATTACGTAACAAGTTGGACAGAGAGAACGGAAGAACGGCACCATGTGAGATTCTGATCCCAACTCGCTCGATTAATGGTGTTGCTGTCAGCCCTATTCCTAAAGATCTAGCATGGAGGGACGCAAGAGAAGCAGCATTGGGATCAATGCAGTTGCCCAAGCATCCAATGCATTTAGTACAGCTTACTGAACACCAACACAATCTTTATGCTTCAAATGAAAGATTCAACATTTCCGCGTGCAATTCGCTATTGAAGGCTCCTTGATTTGATAGAACTTGAGAGCGAAAGGAAGCCTCTTCTTTTGATGATGATCTAGCTATGTCAGTTGGTTTGGGCTGTCGTTAGCTGGCCGAATCACCCAAACCCTCATGGCCATGGCTATAGAGTTTCGATCAACTCAATTTCGAAGAAAGTTTTCTAATAAAAAAAAAAGTTTCTCATAACATGAAAAAAGGAATTGACTATGGGCAGTGAAGGCTCGTTTAGTAGACAGCGAGCTCTAGTTGAACAGAAAGCTTTCAGGTTTGGAACCCTTGTATAGTAAAGGGGCTTGGAGATTTTTGCATGGTCGATTAGTGAGTATCACATCTTGGTCAATCAATCGGTCCGCTGATCCATCGTTCTCTATCGTGCATGATGATCACTCACAGCAGCAATCCTTTCTTGTTGAAGAAAATCCTGCGTGATGCCGATGCATGAACCCTCGTAGCCCCTTGATGAGTAAGCTCCGTAAGCCAGCTCTTCGTGGGTAGGCCTGCCGCCCTGGGGTAGCCATGCTCCTCCAGTGGCCTGTTTCTTCCCGAAAGACAGAATTTCGTCCTCTTCCCTACATAGAGAGGGGATGGATAGAGGAACAAGTACGGTAGGCACTCTGAGTTTACCAACCTCAGTGATCAGCTCCTAAGAGTTCCCACCTTGGGGTTGGGGTTAGGCTGCTGCACCATGCAAAGCCTCGTGCGCTGCCTCGCCCGACCCCGAGAACTCGCAGGCTTGCTGCTAACGAGACTAGGAACAACAATGCTACCCTCACCTACTAATCGCACTATACACATGCGGCTGATGTACGTATATGGCCCTTGCGTCGATCTTACCTTCGCTGCCCGCCCATGCGCGAGTCAACTGATGAGAAATGCAGCTAGCTTACCAACTAACTGTTCACGTTTCAGCTTGTTGGCTTGCTCTTTCTTCATTGTTATTTAGACACTACTTGAATTTACTTACTTGGTAGCCTACATGAGTATCCGGATGGATAGAGACTGATCCCTTACATAGCCCCACCCCCCAGATACATACATACCTTTCCCCCTTTCTCCCATAAAGCTTCCTTTCCTGAATCTTAGCTCTTATCTTTTTTATTTATTCTTATCACTATCACTTTATAAGCCAGGCCGGGATACCGTAACGTATACGAGTTATACCCCTCTCCTTTAGTGTCTTTCCACTTCCGTCGTTTAGGGACAAACACTTTGCCTAATTCTTTTGAGTCCCCACTAACCAATTACATTACGACCACTGAACAAACTTGGTTGACGAACAGGGTTTATGCGCCGCTAATGTAGCGGCTTGTCGAGCATTTGACAAACTCACACCATCCATTTCAAATAGGATTTGTCCCGTGGACACACAAGCAATCCAACCCGTAGGATTTCCTTTTCCTCTTCCCATTCTAACTTCTGTAGGTTTCCCGGTACTAGGGAGATCTGCGAGAACTCTTACCCATATCTTACCATTTCCTCAGGATTGTCCGCTCATAGCACGATGGAATTGTCCGATTGTAGCCCGACGCGCTGCTTCAATGGCTCAATATGAAAGACGACCGGCTCTACAACTTTTAGTGCCATATCTTCCAAAACTTAGTTGTGTACCGTCCGGTTTGCAACCCCTACTACATCTGCCTTTACGATATTTACTATATTTCGTACATTTCGGATATAGCACGTCCCCCCTTTTTTTGACTATAAGAAATCCACACTTTGACACCTAAGATTCTGTAACGAGTAGATACTTCCGCAGGAGCATAATCGATTTTCTAGTTAAATACATTACGAGATGTTTTTCCATACTTTCCGCATTCAGTTCTAACTATTTCCGCACCTTCTGATCGACCTGAACAACATATACGGATCCCCTAAACCCCTTTTTTCATTACTAATGGAATATCCTTCACTATATTACTAAATATAGAACGAAATGATCTTCTTTTTGTTCCTCAGTTGAAAAGAGATGTCTTGAGCAATCGAAGAAGCACTTTGATAAATAGATTTGATCTTGACCGACTCAATGTTGGTATTAGTCTTTGTTCTATTAGACAACAAAGATCGCATTTTTTTCACTTCATTCAAATACGAGTTTCTACCCGTACGGAATTCTTCTGTTTCTCAGTATGATCTCTATCATTATCTCTATTCCCTTTATCAATTCGACTATCCCACCTAGGTCTATGAATTTCTCTATCAATTCCATTACCTTATCCTTACCCATGAGGTTCCAACATTTGATCCTTAATTGATCCCAGAGTTGTTCCTGGGCATCTTAAAAAAAAAAAAAAAAAAAGGTTCTTATACACCCCAACCCCATGCCTTGGAAAGAAAAAGGTAGCACCGAAGAAAGGAAAGAGCGAGATGGTGGTTTTTGTTCTTCCAGCGAAGCGAAGATCATTCTCTTGGCGAATGAAGTGGGTCAACCTCTTTTGGCTTCGGCCAAACACTTTTCTCACTGGTCGAGCTTTCTACAAAAAAAAGCGATGCGAGAACATACTCTCTTATCTAAGCTTCTTCCTATGCATTCGCTCCCCATCGTAGATGGTTCAACCATGCCCAGTGCCACAAAATGATTGAGAACTACGAGGGGGTCGAAATGAATTTGGTTCTTTGTATTCAATAAGTATTGCATGACCAAATAATTCAAGGAGGGGCGCACTGCAGGGAGGGTCCTTTTAAGTAGATGACTCGTCGGGCCGTTGAAGCGGGACTTCTTTGGGAAAAAGAACTTAAATAACTTCATTTTTCTGAAGGTGTCATCGTTTTCTATCAGGAAGGCTATGTCATTTACAACCCCGGCGTATTTCGGATGCTTTAACTGATGGCTTGGAGAATAGAGAGCATTTGCTTTTATTCCCCTTTAAAAAAGAAAGTGAAATGGAGACAACATTGATCTCTATAGACGGTTTTTCTTTCCAAGGCCCTGGTTTGGATTCGCCTTCCCAGTCTTCCTTTTGAATAATGGGAGCAAGATTGAATTGAATCTTTTCAAGATTTTCCATTCTAACAAAAGAAAGATAAAGGGAGACCAATCTATGATTTATGGTTAGTTAAGCTGGAAGCACTTGGAATAGGAAGGTCTACCTAAAATCTTGTTGTTTTGTTGTGGTAAGGTAAGATAGGCCATGAACTGTAGGACTGCACTGAGATGCTAGGAGAGATAGTTAAAAACTAATAACTTCTTGGGGTTAGCATGAAAAGAGCCTTTGAGAAAGAGAAATCGGCCCCCCCTTACTCCATAGGAGACTCGAAAACTATCCTTGTGAATTGAACCGGTAGAATAACTGAGAAGGGTGCTTGCTAGGAATAAATAAAATAGAAAAAAGTGATTGTTCTGATGTTAAGGAATAAATAGAAATTCCTCTTAAGAGAGAGAGATTATGTACAAGATTTTGACTGTCAAGTCAAATCCTTAAGGATAAGGATAGGAAAAGTGGGACTTTCAAACTTTATCACAAAGGAGGTTTGTGGAGCAGTTGCTTTAGTTGTTTGGCATGAGCAAAGCTAACCCTTGCTTGGCTCTTTCCTCTTGATGTGACGGTAACTCGAGATAGAATAGCTTAATTGAAGAAAGCTGTTTTCCTACTTTAGGATCGTACGGTAGAAAGCACTACTTCCGATTTGAATCATCTCGTGTAATCAAATGCAATTCTTTATCTTTGCATCTAGGAGTGGTTGGGATTAACAGCCTTCGTACATCAAATTGTGTATATAAAGATCTTTCTTTCTTCATTCAAGTAAGATAGTGGATCAATAAAACTCCGTCCAAAGGTCCTCATAGAGGCGGTCACCGGTAGGTAAGATCCCTCTCTGATAGAAGAATAAAGCGCAAGACGAGAATCTTCCAACAGTAAGGGAAGAATAGTTTTTTATAAACAGTTATAAATTAAGGGAAGTTTAAGAGCATCAAATCCTTCTTTTTGAGAAGGAAGTAAGGCATTGGAATCAATAAATAGCATTTATCCCAAGATAGCGGTAGCAAGTGTTCTGTGGAGGTTAGGAGTAACAATAAGAGAAGGATAAGGCACGCAAGTAACTTCTTCCACATGGAAAAGGCGCTTTTAACAGCGTTTGCATTGGATCGTTCCTGGGAAGAGTCATTCATGCTCTCTAGCCAGGGTACGGAGCGTAGTAATAAGAAGAAGTCAGTGTTGCTTTACTTTGGTGGTATCATATTTATAAAAGGAGTTGATCCCGTCTCAAGGGCGTTAAGGCTTGTTGATTGAACGAACCCGACAAGGTCCTCCTTATTAGCATCCCAAGCTTATGTTGAATCGAGATTTTCTTGGTCTTCTTTGACCCGAGGGGGGGATAAGCTCTTCTTTTATCTGCTCTTCCTGCAGTTCTCTTTCTGCTGTTGTAGACAGGGCTACTTTTTTCTTCTTCCTTTTTCGAGAATGGAATCATAGCATAGTTTCGTAGCCAAGTGAAAGACGTGCCAACTTATCCTACTCTTTCTTAAGCGCTGGTTCTGCTTTCACTAGATTCTGTTCTTGTTCACGCATCCGTTTCTAGTGGACGGATTTCAAGGGCTAGGAAGGAAGAAGTCTTAGCCTTAGTGGAGTCACTTCCAGATTCACTTCTTTTTTAGGGAAAGAAACCGGCGTTAAGCGCTTCTTGCTAACGTCCTTAAAAGGAGAGAAGGAACCTGAGGGTATCAATCAACATATAGATAGAAAGGATAGGGCATAAGGATGAGACTAGCTTGTAGTGTTCACGTGGTGAAGGTTGAACTTGGGCCTTGGCTTTCCCGAGAGATGGGTTCGTGGCGAACTCGAGTTGAATAAGCTCTTCTTCCTCGAGTTTTTAGCTTGAAACAAGAATGGATAGAGTTGACTTAGCTGCGATTGCTCTTGGTCAGTCTGATTAGGATTAAGATTATGCTTTCTGCCATTTCATTGAATCTTAGAGAGACTGGAGTAGGTAAGAAGTGGTGGAGGAGTGAAAAACCGATTAAATGATTGATGTTTTCGTGGTTAAAGAATCTCTCTTAGCTAGGGCTAGGCCACCTGCCTGACTATCTATTGTCTCAGCAGGCCTTAACCAGCAAAAGACGACAGAGGCATAAAGGAAGATTGATGAAGAATAAGTGATAGTCTTACTCTTCTTTCTCTTAGAAGAAGAATGGCTGTTGTTTAATTAGTTTCAAGTGGTGGGATCATATATTCATATATAATAGTGGAATCCCATCTCCTTAAAGATCTCTCCCTCAAAGTACAACGAGCATAATCGAAGACAGATGGTAGCGTATTCGAAGTAGTTGATCTCACATGCTATCCGAAAGTCTTCTTAGTCTTCGTCTACTCTCAATGAGTAGGCTCTTAATTAAATAGAAATCCCGTTAGTGAAGTCACCCTTGGAGTTGACAATGACTAAGCTTTTTTTCTTGACACTAGTCTTAGCCTTTCTAAGGACACCTTGCCTTCTTTCCTTGGCTTGGCGAGAAGGGCTACTCAGAGTGGTGCGTCTGGGGACACCTTGCCTTTTTTTCTTGACACTAGTCCATAAACGCTTGTCGGTTCGTCTGTCCATAAACATTGGCTATGTGAGGCTCGAGCTCGCCTTGGCCTAGTGAGGTCGACCTCGCCCAGCCACCTACGAGGCTTGGCCTTGTCCAGCCATGGCGGTGGTCGGCGACCTAATGGGCAAGGTTCTGTTAGCTTGTTGGTGGCCAGGCAACGCTTGCCCAGCCACCAGTGAGACTCCATCTTGCCAGGCAGCGTGAGGTCAGCCTTACTTTGGCCTGACAAGGCCGACCCTAGCATTGGCTATGTAAGGCTCAGCTTCGCCCGGTCATTGCCAGGCAACGCCAACCTAGAGGTGGCCCGACAACACTTGGGCCGACGAGCCTTGCCGTGGCTCAGTGTCGCCGGGGCCCAGTAATGTTCTGGCGACCAACTAAAAGGAAGAAGAAGAAATGGGAAGAGAATATGAAAAAAGAAATAAATAGGAACTAATTTTAGGAATTGTTTCAGGGAATAAGAAGTTACTTTTTTTTACTTCTTGACTCTCTTTCAAATTTATTCCTGGGAACAAAAAAATAGATTTTTGTTGCCAAGAACAAAATTTTACCAAACGAATTTCTGTTCTTTTTTCATTTCGAGAACAAAAGAACATAAATAGTTGTTCCCCAAAAGGTTACCAAACATGGCCTAAGTCATTAGATCTCCACATCATAGAACTAGGTGCGCCACCTTGCGACCTAGGCTTGTCACCTCAACAAATATGATTGGACCACTTGGATGAGTAATGATGAGCTTGGGCCTATAAATAGGATGGGCTTCCATTCATTTCCACCACTTTAAGCCCTCTTGCCATTCACGCCCATCCTTCTCCTCCTCCTCCTCCTTTCTCTCGGCCGCACACCGCCAACCCTTCAAGCTATTCAAGTTAGTTCTTGAGGTTTGTCAAGGTAAGTAAGGTTCTTCTTTCTCCGATAAGAAAGTAAATCCCATTGTTGAGACTAGCTAAGTGCTCACCCATTAAGCCATGGGTGGTATGTGATATCTTTGTTTGATTTTTCTTGTAATTGTGTGTGGCTGTGGGCTTAAATCATTTACATCCATAATGAAGCCGAGGTTCGCTTGGGTTGAGTTCATCACAAGACAAAGTCGCTCAAGCCATAGAGCATTAGTTTGGTATAAATAGGGTGTCGGATCCAAGTCTTGCTTGGTGTGGGATCGCCTAAGACCGCAAGGTCCTAAATCGACATTGAGGCGTGTTGATTCTATGCCCTAATCGGTACGGGGATTGCCTCAAATCCATGAGATCTTGATAAGGCACTAAAGTGTGCTAATTCTAGGGTTCAATTTGGTGTGGGGACTTTGTGCTTAACGTTGATTTGAGCCACGAGCCAAAGGTCATTCACAATACAAAGTGTGTTCACATCGAGTTGAAATTGAAATTCATCAAGTTGAAATTGAAATTCATTAAAGTGAGGTATACCTAAGCCTCATAGTCTTGGATCAGCATTGAGGTGTGCCGTCTTCGAGCCTTGTCTGGTGCCGGAATCGGCATTAAGTGATTGGTTCAAGTCATGGACTAAAGTCTGTTTGCAACATGTTTATCGGTGTAGTGCAAGAACACATGGCACACACGAATGAATGAGCACGTCTTCAGGTCATGCATGTGTCGGCTAAGAGAAAGGTAAGAACCGGCTTGTATGATGCATATATATGTGCATTTAAAGAGGAAAAAGCGTTCGTTGCCCCACAATGTTGGCGGCGATGCTTCGTTCATTGAACGGGATGCTTCGGTTGAGTCGGGATGCCCTAGTTGAGCTAGGATGTCTGGGTTTTAAATTTGAAAGCCTCGGGAAGCTTCGGTCAAGTCGAGATGCCATGGTCCAGCTGGGAAGTCCAACAAGAAGCTGGAAGCCTTGGTTGAGCTGGGAGGGCTTGGTCGAGCCAAGAAGACACTAAATGAATTTGCATGAGTGCCAGTTATGCATAAGCATGATATGTTGATGTGTTCATTGTTAAGCCAAAGGTAAGCATGCATTGAAGCATGTTGTTATGAATATCTGCATGTATTCGAGATGTAGCAATAAATTTGTTATTGATTTGCCATCGACACTATTTGCGAGTGTTGTACTTGCTAAGCTTTGATGATGAGATGTTTTCTTGTAGAGAGTTAGGAATTTTACTTACTGAGTTTGCAAGATTCACTCCCTCATCTTTCAGTCTTGTAGGCATGGAAGTCCCACGTTAGTTTTGGGAGTTGCAGTCATGCTAAAGGAGGTAGGATATTCCCCATGGCCTATGTGGAAACTTTAGTATGATGTAAAAAAGAAAAAGATGGCCTGTAGAGAAATGGCTTGTAAAAGTACTATTATAATATAAATTAGTGTGTTTTGGATTATATTTGTCTTAGTCTTCCAGCTATTGTTTGTCTGATGAGTTGTTTAGTCACGTTTTTGCATGTGCATGATAATAAGATAAAAAGAATCGGGACAGCGACAAGTCTGGGACGTTGCGAAAATAATCCTTGCCATTCAAGACTCTGGAGATGGTGTTGGGGTTATGATAGTGCCTCTATTTATAGGCTAAACCTCCAATAAGATGATCTTGTGTGGTATGGGTACAAAAGGAGAGGTGGTGCTCTATCATGCGACGCCTAGAGTTCTAGAAAGGTGATAAAAATCCCAATTGTGTCTCTCTTATTGGTCCACATGGTCGTGAGTCATCACCTTAATAAATGGTCCTATTTGAAAGAGATGGCATGCCTACAATGTGAGTTGGTGCCTTAATGGTTTTGCAATGCAAGACACTTGCCCTTCCTTTTATTGGGCCGCTTAGGCCATGAATTACCACTTTAATGAAGACCTTAGATCACAAGAGGTGGCATGCTAAAAAGGGTGATTTGGCACTCTAAACCTTGCAAGATCACTTGTCATTAATTTCCTTGAGTCATCTTGTCACGACCTAACCCCATGCCAAGGTCGCGGCCCATTGGGGGTTATGTTTGCGACATCCCAGTTGTGTCGCCATCCCGATTCTTTTTATCTTTTCGTTAAGAGCATGCGAAAGTGGTTACACAACAAGCACCCGTGCAACAACAAACAACTAGGATAATAACCACTTACAAACACGCAACTGTTTATATTATATAAGTTATATTTACAAGCCCTTTGTCATGGGCTATTATGTTTACAACCTCTAAATGTTCTACACTTAAAAAGGTCGACGTAAACCTTATCTTATCTAGCGAGATTGCAATGCCAGAGTTAGTGTGAGATCTCCATGCCTACAATTTTGATAAACAATGGAGTGAGTCATGGACTTAGTAAGTAAACTTACTGATCCTCAGATAGGAGGATGCCTCATCGTTGAACAAGCACGTGAATACAACCGCATCAATATGTCAATAAAAAATTTATAGTAAAACACTGCTAACATACGAAAATCTTCGACTATTTACAAAACAAGCATGGCCAAGATCAAATAATGGCATATAAAATATGCACATGACAACCAAGACCCAAATAATAGCATATAAAATATGCACATGACTTTCAAAGAAGAGGCAAGAGTAAATAACACATGCACATGAATATTATAAGGTTAAGTACAAGGGATTCATTTATTAATCAACCGAAATTCATAAGTTCTTTTGAACTTAATCAGGTAATGTCCCTTAATCTAAGGGTGACGGTGATCTTTTGATAACGAATCCGTCGAGCATCCGAACTTAGTGTGGCACATCTCCTAATTCAAAGGTGACGATAATCCTCCGACAATGAATCTATCAGGCATTTGAACTTAATCGGGCAATGTCCCTTAATCTAAAGGTAATGACAACAATGAATTCGTTGGGCATCCGAACTTAATCGGGCAATGTTCCTTAATCCAAGGGTGATGGCAATTGTCACAACCCCGACTCCATCTCTAGGTTCTTGAGTGGCAAGGGATATTTTCACGACATCCTAGGTGTGTCGCCGATCCTTTTTTTTTTTTTTTTTTTTGATCTTATTATTATGAGCATGCGGAAGTGTTACAACATCGACACCAAACCACAACACAACGATCAAGCAGCTAGGAAAACACTATACAAAGCATACCGCTATTATATTACATTAGTATATTTATAAGCCCTTTTCATTCTATTTTACATCATTCAAAAAGACATAGGTGAGGGAATTTCGGCTGCAACTCCAAAGGAGGAAACTTTTTTTTTTTTTTGGTGAAGGGTAATAATATATAGAGCTTTAACCAAATACAAGAAGGAAAGGCACCACAAAACTTGCACTCAAGAAGACACATGCGTCTACTCGAGTGAAAGGGCGCCGTCCACAAAACACCGCAAGGCGGTCAAGAGATCAAAGCAACAAGGGCCTAGACAGGACGCCCAAGAGACAGCCACACAGGGCCAAGAAGTAACAACAAGAAGGAACAAGGAAGGCCACGCAGGGTCGGGACAAGAACAAAGAAGGAAAGACAGACCGACCAAGACCGAAACGAAAGAACGAACGGACCGACGAGTCAAGGAAGAAAGTCGATCGAGCAACGGCACCATCCGAAACCGCCGGGGTGGGCTAGAAGGTAGGGGCCGAAGGATTGAAGATAGACGGGTCAAGCCCCCGTTCCGTTGTAATCTCCCGTTCGTCGGGCTATCAACAACGTTCCTAAAGGTTAAGGCTTTATCCTTCACAGCTATAATAAGATGCTTCTTAATAGCAGAACCACAACCTAAGATCTCTAAAGAGGATGTCATTCCTATATTTCCAAATGAGATAGCAAAGTGCGCCAAAGGAGAAACGACCAATGGAATGAAGGAAGTCTTTACCGAGAGGAATCTCATAGCCCAATGAAGATTATTAGCCCAAGTTCCATTCCTCCAAGGGAGGTTGCACTTGGCCGCCCAAAATACACCACACTAGCGGTGATGCAACAACCGAAGAAGAGGTGGTCAATGGAGTCCGGAACTAGCTTGCAAAAGGCGCAAACTTCGGTACCAATTCTACCATGCGACATGAGAAAGGCTTGGGTAGGCGGGCGGTTCTTGACAATCAGCCAGAGATTAAATTGGTGTCTCGGGGTGATGGCGTTACTCCAAATAAAGGAGGCCCAAGGGACTCTTACCTTCTTTCTTCTAAGGGAATGCCAAGCCGAGGCGACCGAGAAGACCCTGCATGACCGTCACTCCAAGTCAACCTATCCTGAGCCTCGGAGAGGGTCGGAAGGGGAATATTCCAGAATCTAGCACCGATCCGAAAGCTAGACCCGCCTGAGAGAAAAGATCCGCAACGACCGCATGCCAAGGCGGAGTCTGAGTCGAGATAATATGCTCGGAACAAAGAAGATTCAAAGGACCACTCGATTCCAATGATCAAACCACAATGATGTCGCCTTTCCATTCCCAATTTTCCATTGGAACTTGAGACGGAACTCGGATCTGAGATGAAGAATCCTTTTCCAAGCCCAAGAGCAATAGGTTGGCGCCTTAGCCACCCGTAAGTTCTTCCTATTAAGAAAAGTAGTATGTACCCATTTGCACCATAAAGACTCCTTATCCGTGAAGAGGATCCGGATGTGCTTCAAAGATGGCCGCTTTATTGCACTCACTCGCCTACGAATCCCGAGGCCTCCTTCTCCCCTAGGGAGACAGACATCGTCCCATGACACCTTAGCACCGCCTCTTCCAAGGGTGGGCCCTTTCCAAAGAAATTGTCTAAGTATCTCGCTCAATTCGGTCTAGAACCGCTACCGGAATAATGAACACGCTAGCCCAAGAAGCTTGGATTGCATGGAGTACCGACCTTATAAGCTGAACTCTCCCTGAAGGAGAGGAATCGATGAGTCCAAGATTGCACCCTAGCTATTATGCGCTCAACTAAGGATACACAGTCCGCCTTGCCAAGTCTTGAGGAGATGATGGGAGCTCCAAGATAGCGAACCGGCAATTTCCCTTCCACAAATCCAAAGGTATCCTTGATTTGGTTCCTTAAGTCATCCGATCCCCCTACAATAAATATTTCACTTTTGTTGTTGTTCGGTATAAGTCCACTCCATTCTGAGAAGGTATCCAGCCCATCCTTCAAGAGGAGGATGGAAGCCATATCCGCACGGCAAAAGAGAAATACGTCATCCGCGAAGAAGAGATGTGATAATCGAGAGGTCTTGCACCCAAAGGAGGAAACCTTCATACCTACAAATCTAAGAAAAAACAAACGGGGCGAGTTATAAACTCAATAAATAAACCTACTAATTTCCGAGTAGAAGAATGCCTCACTTTTCAACAAACACATGACTTATCCAAAAGTCGCGTTAGCATTTTTTATTAATTAAATTAGATAGACTTAACATAAGGACTTGCTTGCACTAATTGATAAGTTGTATGACCTTAATAATCATTTTTGTAATTTTGATGACTCAATTGTATCTCTATGATAAGTTTTTAGACTCTATATAAATTATTTATGATCATAGTATAACTTACATGCATGTATGGTCTTCTTGTGGAATTTTTTGGCAAAGAGTTTAGGATGATAAAATTATGTCATTGTGATATAAATACCCGAACTTTTTTACGTCACTAAAAATCATAAACTTGCCTATTGCAACACAAATACCCCACTTTTTTGTATAATAAAATAATCTTGAACTTATATTAGCATGAAAAATAAACTTAGATGGAACTAACATAGAGGATTTATATAAGTTTGGGTTTTTTTGTGACACAAAAAAAGTTGGGATATTTGTGTCGTAATAGATAAGGTTATATGTTTGGTGAAACAAAGTATTTATTATTTTTTTG
This sequence comes from Eucalyptus cloeziana, assembly GCA_014182715.1. Taxonomy (NCBI): domain Eukaryota; kingdom Viridiplantae; phylum Streptophyta; class Magnoliopsida; order Myrtales; family Myrtaceae; genus Eucalyptus; species Eucalyptus cloeziana. Next base: position 18,137,899 of record CM024635.1, on the reverse strand, counting down.
TGGTATTAGCTTCCAATATTATATATATATATGTAGATATTTACATAGATCTAGAGAAAGTTCTCTTTCTTTTCCTTAGGAATCAGCTCAAAAGGAGGCAAATAATTATTCTTCCGACCGAAAAAAGAAAGGAGAAAAGCAAATAATTATTCGAACACTAGAAAGAATTTCTCACGCGAGCCTCTCTCTCATAGTTGTCGCTGAATCGCGCAGACAATGCGAAATACCTCACTCCCGCCATTCCTCCTCCTCCTCCTACTACTCCTCCACTCGAATTGACGTCTCACTCCAATCCAATCTCGCGATTTCCTCCAATTTCCACATCCGAAACCCTAATTCCTCTGCTCATCCTCACATCACAACCCCTCATTTCGTTGATCCCCCAATCTTCCCCACTTCCACCTCGATCGAAAACCCTAGCCATGCCCTCCCTCATCTCCCCCGGCAAAATCCACCGCCTAGAGCTCGAGAACTTCAAGTCCTACAAGGGCCACCAGGTGATCGGCCCCTTCTACGACTTCACCGCCATCATCGGCCCTAATGGCGCCGGTAAGTCCAACCTCATGGACGCCATCAGCTTCGTCCTGGGAGTCCGCACGGGCCAGCTCCGAGGAGCTCAGTTGAAGGACCTCATCTACGCGTTCGATGACAGGGAGAAGGAGCAGAAGGGGCGGAGGGCCTTCGTCAGGCTGGTTTATCAGATGGGGAACGGGTCGGAGCTCCAGTTCACGCGGACCATCACCAGCGCTGGAGGCAGTGAGTACCGGATCGACGGGAAGGTGGTAACGTGGGACGAGTACAAGGCTAGGTTAAAGTCGCTCGGGATTCTCGTCAGTGCGAGGAACTTTTTGGTGTTTCAGGTGATTTCCTTTTTTCTTCATAATGATCCCTTCCTTCGAATGTAATTAAGCGTTCTATTGCTGTGTCGTTGATCTTGGATGGGAGAATGGTGATGCTGTTTTTTACATATCTTTTGTCGTCAATGGGCAGGTTGCATCATTTTTTTTTTCAAGTTGGGGGGTCGCTCAGAAATTAGTGAACTGGATTGGAGTTCTTAGAAAGGTTTTCCTACGGTTCAATGGACATCATGGAAATAAGGAAAGTTATTGCAAAATAAGAATATATTAATGCATTTTAAAAGAAGCAGGATTACTATAAAATCTGTGTTGTTACCTTGTAAGGATGATAACACGGCAATTTATTAAAAGCCGAAAATAAAATGAGAAGACTTGCATCACTGAGACATACGTAAGTTTTGTACTAGGCCAAACCTTAGCTAGAATTATCATTGTAAATGGACTTGTCGGTGGATTCAAGCAATTTTGACTTTGATGAGAGATTGACTCAATTTTCTACTGGCTCTCCTTTTGTAGGGTGATGTTGAATCCATTGCATCCAAAAATCCAAAGGAGCTCACTGGACTGTTGGAGCAGATATCTGGATCTGAAGAACTCAAGAGAGACTATGAGCAGCTTGAAGCTGAAAAAGCTGTGGCAGAGGAAAAATCTGCTCTTGCATATCAAAAAAAACGAACTGTAGTGTTGGAAAGAAAGCAGAAGAAGGAACAGAAAGAAGAGGCTGAAAAGCATATCCGTTTGCAGGATAGATTGGTATGCTTTATGGGGTTCTTCCTATCAGCGTTTATCAAGTTGCAGCCAAAATATTTACTTCATTTCTTGTGTGATGCTGAGAAATCTGACATGTGAACCCCTGAACTTCTGCTTTTGGCTTTTATATAATCTTTACATTGTCTGGTGTGTTTAGGTCCTGCTGGGCACTATTGTTCCTACAACTAGGTCAAAATAAAGGAAATAACTAGTTCAATTTGATGTTCAAGTGCTTTTGCACGTGCTTGTCAGTGGGTTTGGTTCTTGATCTAATCTTGTCCCATTTGTACTTGCAGAAAAAGTTGAAGGAGGAGTACTATTTGTGGCAATTGTATCACATTGAGAAGGATGTTACTAGGACAAATGAGGACCTCGAAGCTGAAATAAAAAGTCGTGAAGGTGTTATTCACGAACTAGAAAATTTTGAGCACGAAGCAAGTAAAAAAAAGAAAGAGCAAGCCAAATATCTGAAAGAGATTGCACAATGTGAAAGAAAAATTGCTGAGAGAAGTAATAAGCTTGACAAAAGCGTGAGTTTCTATACATTTTATATGGTCCTTAATTCTGTGATTGTTCATTGGATCCCATCTGAAAGTTCCATTGCACAAGATAACAATGAGGTGTAATTTGGGCTGGAAATGTGTGATCTAACTGAAGATGGTTTGATGTAAACGAGAAGGTTCTCTAAGTGGGTTTGCCTACTGAAAAGTTAGTCTATCCTTCATTATAGCTGGAGGATACATGAACTTAATTTTGCATAGGCTGTCTTGTAATGTTAAAGAAAGGAGAAAACCAAGAGCAATAATTTTTCTCAAGCTTTGCATGTGGGGAATCAGTGACTTGTTTTATTTATTATTATTTTCTTTTTGGGGGCAGCATATTCCTTTCCACTGACAGTTGAAAATTAAAAATTGGACACAGAGTTGGCGGGGCGAGTAGAATTCTTCAAGCACTGGCTTTTGGAATGACTGAGGGGCTTTCTGCTATAGTAATTGTTTTGGCTTTTTTTTCCCCCCATAATGATTTGATTTGTTTGCTTCACTATCTTCTGGGGACTCTATTCTCTCATGGAATGGGACGCTGGATAGGCTGATTTTGGGAAGGGGCAAAGGGGAATTTTTTTTTATTGTTGAGGTTGGGGGGGGTTGTGTTTGGGGTGTGTGGAGGGGCCAGTAACTGGTTAATTGGTAATGCAGGTTACCCCCAGAACTTCTGGCTGCTTTTCCACCTGTCAATTGTTTCTCTCTCAGATTCCCTGTTCAGTGCTTTTTTCTTGTCAAACAACCAGTCGATGGTAACACAGTGTTCTCTCCTCTTGAACTTTCCAGATTTAGTCTTAAGAAGCAGTGAACTCTTGCTCCTGTTAGTCACAGTTATTCTACAGTGCCATGTGTGGGCAGTTGGCACAAGCTCCTGCTAATTGCAGTTGTCTCTTTCCTTCAAGAATGACTACTGGAATTGGAATTTCTTTGATAAGTAGTTAATGGTCAGGTGCTTTTGAATGTTTTGCTGAAATATTCTGCGATAACTAATATTTAGTAGTTACCTCCCCATTACTACTTGAATTAAATCGTTATGTTAGTTGCTATGTACTCACATGTTGCATTTCTTCCAGTAATGCTATATACACTAGTGTGATGTTCCCTATGCTCACCATTTGGTTTATGTGTGTCATTAAACAAAGAAGTAATTCCAGGGTCCTGCACCCTTTCCCCCTCCCCTGTGCTTGTCCTTCCTCCATCTAATGTGTGAGGGAGGGAGTCACAAGCTGTATTCTACTTACTATATTCACTGCATTTAAAGTTGTGACCTTGTGAGATTGGTATACTTCTTGTGTTTGATTCATGAGAAAAGTGCTGTTTATATTTCTTTTATCATGTGAGGACAATTTGTCATCATTAACGTTATTCATCCGATTCATCTTCTTTTCAATCTTTGGCACAGTTTTCTTTTCCCTTCCTTTTGTGACATTCTCCTCAATCATTATAACTGATTACATTGTCTCTTCTACTTCTCTGTCCCTTACTTGTTGCTATCCACAGTCTTAAGACATTTTCCTTTTGTTATATCCTATCAGTTTTTGTGCAGTGTGGCTAAATACTTCTCTGTCCCTTACTTGATGACAGCAACCTGAGCTTTTGAAACTGAAGGAGGAGATGTCTCGTATCAGGTCAAAAATTGAGAGTACCCGGAAAGATCTTGATAGGAAAAGGAAAGAAAAAAACAAGCATGCCAATGAAATTAAGGAGCTGCAGAAGGGCATACAGGATCTTACTGCAAAACTTGATGAACTGCGTGAGAAAGGTCTAGATGGTGGGCAGAATCTTCGGTTTAATCAAGATGAACTTGAGCAATATTGTAGAATGTAAGTTACTCTTGCTTAAAATGCGATGCTGCATTCTTTAATATGTAATCACAATTTTTTATGACCCATGAGATGCTGAACGATAAAGAATTATTCATACTAGGGGGATTCCAGCTTCACCTATCTAAGAAAAGAGAGTTATTCTTGCAGCTCTAGCTAGGTCTAAAGAAGTGTGACGACTAAATCAAAAGTTAGAGGTAAAAAAGCAAGAATCCCTAATTATTTATACACACAACATTTCTTTCCCTCAAAGATGCTCCAAGTCATTCAATAAAAAACCAGAGGGATGATAAAACAAACTATATTCTTCATTTAGATATAGCAATACTCTCCCACACTTTATTTCTTTCTCAACAGAGTCAAAATCTTCACCCACTTATACTTATGACTGACTTCGCCAAAGACCAGAAAGGAGTCGTTTATGAGAAGTTCAAAAGTAGATGATTTACTGTCTTCATTGGAGAGCAGTTCCCTTGATGAATAGTCTCCTGCAAAAGTTAATAGTCCATTCGTAATTTAGACTGCTCATTACTTCTAAAGAAATATTTCTGGCGATAAATCCTGCTACAGTGGCGTTAATAGTATACTATATCACTGCCGAGTCTGGTTGAATATGTTGAAAACAGTGATATTGAGATAAATTTTTTATGTAATGAAACAGCTTTCTGAGGTGGGCTCTCTGCAAAAAGTATATAATTCACAACAAGGATAATAAACTTAATGGGAGTTTTTTAGCAAAGTATGGTTTTGGTCTTTCATTGTGAGCCTCCATTGAGGGATCTGCAGGATTAAAAGGAGTTTTGCTCGTAGTCTTTCTAAATATTTCTATTTTCCTTGAGGACTTCTATTTATCTCTGGCATTGTTATTGATAACTTGTTGACACTCGGGTTGCGATATAACTCCTTTTTTTTTTTTTTTTTCTGAACTGTATACGTATTGGCAATAAAATTTGAGGCAACTCTAAGCTCTTACCACTATAGATGGAAGAAACTATGGTGGATACCTGGTATTAGGCTGGTAGATTGAAAATATGTCAGGTTTTTAAACCTTGAAGAAGGCAACTCTGAATTAGTACAAAGAACATATTGGAGTTGACCCAAAAAGGATGGGATGCTCTCAATCAAGTCTTTCTTATAAACTACTGTTCTTTACTTGGGAAGATAGAAGAAGGTCAACTTCCTCTTGTTATTCGTTTTGTGGTTAAGTGTATGGACAAAAAGTCTCTTTTTTGCGTGGAAAGTAGCTGGTCTAGTATAGTAACCATGGACTATTTGTCCCTGTAGAAAAGGGTAATCCGGTTAAGTCGATGTTGCTTACTATGACCCTATACTTTTTTGGGTCACAATGGTTTGAAGAGGCACTCCATTTATGGTTTTATTATTTGCCTCTGACTGTTTACTTTTGTTTGGATTGGTTGTTGGTTTCTTTGAGGAAAACATTGTCTACAGAATAATTGTTGTTGCTCGTCATTTTTATATTATCTCATCACCTGAATAGGCTTGAATTTAAGATTATGGCCTGAACCCTTTAGCATTTGATCAAGTCAATAAAGTGGGGGTCTCCAATAACAAGAAAATAATGTTTCAGTAAAGCGGATGCTGGGGCGAGAACAGCGAAGCTCAGAGATGAGAAAGAAGTTTTGGATAGGCAACAGCATGCTGATATGGAAGCTCAAAAGAATTTAGAAGAAAATCTTCAGCAGTTGCAGAATCGAGAGAATGAACTTGAGTCACAGGAAGAACAAATGCGAAGCAGACTAAAAAGAATTCTGGATTCATCTGCGAAGCACAAGGTCGATTTTTCTGAATTGAATAAGGAATTACGTTCTCTGCAAGATAAATCCCGAAAGTCCAGGTAATTCTTAATATATTCCTTCATTTCAAGGATCTTCATGAGTTTGTATTTGTGTGTTCTGTGCCTCATAGGCTCAACTAGGTTGTTAGGTTAGAATTGCTGGAATGGAAGTAGTTTTATATGTACCTATTGCATTGTTTGATTTAAACTTGTTGCATGGTCTGTGCAGGAGTAAGTATGAAAATCTGAAATCAAGACTTAGCGAAGTGGAGGACAAATTGAGTGAATCAAGGGCTGATAGACATGAAAACGAGAGGGACACTAGATTATCTCAAGCAGTTGATGCCCTGAGACGCCTCTTTCCTGGGGTTCATGGTCGAGTCACTGATCTTTGCAAGCCAACACAAAAAAAGTACAACCTTGCTGTTACTGTTGCTATGGGTAAATTCATGGATGCGGTTGTTGTTGAAGATGAGCAAACAGGAAAGGAATGCATCAAGGTACTTCCACTTTTGCTTAATGAGAGGAGATATGGTTTTTGCTCTTTGAATTCCTATAAATTCTGAGTCACTTTACCTGACTAAGTTGTCTCAATTGTTTTGGAAAAAGATGATTTTGTGCATTACATCCGAGTGTGGATCATTGATAAGTTATAGTATCGAAGGGGGAAAATAAACAATCGTGCAAAGTCAGAAGATGGGATGTGGGAATTATCTGATTTCAGTTGCTGAACCACATACTAGTTATGCTGTATTGAAATAAGTCATAATGAATGAATGTGACAGGACTGCAGGTAATAAGACTTTCTCATGTTGTTATTGTGGAAAGCTGTTTCGGTTAGTCAAAAGATAGAGAAATGTTGCAGGAACCTGCTTTTTTGTGCGGTTATGCTGCAACATGATTGAAGCATTTTGGTTCAGCATACTTAGGAAGCGTTTAAATGTAGATCGACCTGTCAAAGGAGAGTGATATATGTGCATAATTAAATATGATACATATGTAAAACTGGTAGAATTCTGCTTATTTATTCTGACCCTTAATGTGATATAACGGCCGACCTTTTCTATAATTAAGAGGATAGGCTGATGGTCACAACAGCATCGTGGCATCACATTAGTGCATTATGCACCTACTTGTCTTCTTGTATGTTGATGAGTTTGCTAGTTGAAAGCAGTTTTTAATAGATGACTTTGAACTATTGTTTTTGTAACATTTATGATGTTAAAAGAACACTCTGATCATACAAAGGCATAGTTTTTGAGAGACAGTGAATTATAATGTGTTTGAGATTTGGCAAGACCTTTTCCACTTTCCTTTTGCTTTTGTTTTTGTTTTTGTTCCTTTTCTTTCTTTGGCTTGGACGGCAAATTTGTTTGGTTGTTATGGTGATGAGAATTGGATATACTTCTGAGGAAGAAACTGAGAAACCTCTCATGAGCCATTGTCGTCTGAGGAATGTAGAGGCTGCATTTCATGCTCCCCAGCATTGGAGGAGATGAATGCCTAGTCTTCACGTGGTACACTGTTTTGTGCATAGCATGTGGAAAGGCAGTCTCGTTATCAAAAACCAATGTAACCTCGACCATCCCCAACCACCGTGAAAAGCTATATACAGTAAGAAAAGAATGGATTGTCAAGTTATTGTTTGTTATTATTAACGGGATATTGCATCTAAGAATGGATATCTCGACATGCAATTAATTTTCTAAAAGCTCCATTATGGTTGCATCAGTTACCAAGTCACATGTTTCAGTAAAGCAATCTTGTCACCTATCGTCGCTAATCACACCTTCCCTATGTGAAAGTGGGGCTTGCTAGTTGCCGCTGCACCAAGGGCCTGAGTAATAAAAGTAACAACTGCAGCGACTCAGAGTTCAGCCCATTTTTTAGCATGGTGTATTTCCACTGATGCAACACTGTAGTACAGGCGAAAATGAGATGCTTCACTGACAGTTCTTTATTTTTTTATCAAACAAAACTTTAAGCTTTTTTTTTGGAGGAAACAAAAACTTGTATCTGCTTCCTTTTTGCTTTTGTGCATATTGCGAATCTGTAGAATGTAGATGAAGGGTATTGATTTGGGTGGAAAGATAGAAAAGCAGAATTTTAAATGATATTAAACTAAACCCTTATCTGTTCATGGTGGTTAGAGTATTTAGTTGGTTATGAATTGGATCGACGGAGAAAATTGCCGCTGGCTATTTTGTCCTTTTTGGTTTGCCTTTTCATTTCTCTTGCTTCTGTGTATTACAATCACATGAGACCAGTGCCCATGCACTCTAGCGTGGTTAGGTTGTATATCTGAAAAATGTATATGGTATCTAGAAATTTCATGTATCATTGATGAGCTTCTGTTTTCTTGTGTACAGTATTTGAAAGAACAAAGACTTCCTCCTCAGACATTTATACCACTTCAAGCAGTTAGGGTAAAGCCAATTATTGAGAGGCTGCGCACCTTGGGTGGGACTTCAAAGCTTGTCTTTGATGTGATTCAATATCCTTTATCAGAATAGCAAACCAATTTACCTTACATGTAAAATATCTTCGCTCAAAATAGATATTTAAAATTGCATGTTAAATGTGTGATTCTTTCGTATGCTGCATGGGAAAACGGTGGAATGTCGTAGTTCCACTTTTCATTTGTGCTGTTATCGCGTGATGCTTTTTGTTATATATTATGATTAGTAGCTTTTTTTTGTGGGGTCAGAAACAAGTGGCTTAATGACGAGTACTAATTTTGATAATTTGTGGTTTCCTCCTTTGGACCATGAAAAAAAATTTCACTTACCCTTGATAGCATTGTCCCTTAACATCAATTATGCTTTATTGCTCTTTCAAGTTTCAATCCTAAAGTTTAACAGGTGTAGTTTTACTTTATAATGCTTATGTCAACTTCACCTGGTCGACATGATGCAATGCAGGAAACTAGCAGCACTTAACTACATAATTAATCAGTTTGATGCATTTTGCACCTCAGTCAACTGAATTTAATGCAAAGCCAAGACAGAAACTTCTGCTTAACATCTTAGTTGATGTTGGAAATTGTTATGTTTTGTAGTTCAGGCTTGATGAATAGTTTGCATGGCAGTGTGGTCTGTACTTTTAGCTTTCTATGTGAACTGTATCATTTATCTAGTTGGTGTTGCTGGTTGCCACCATACATGCTTGAGTGTTTATTACATGTGTGAATGCTCTCGGTGTATGTCTGTTGCTTGTCAGCTTTTTCCCTCCTTTTATGTTGGGTAGATTTTCGGCAAGGAGGTGGCCATCTTGTTTATCATATAGTTGATAATGATATCGCATATCAATTAAATACTCTTTTTAACATTTTAGCTTTTTTGTGAAAGCATATTGTCTGTGTACTATTGTTTCTGTTCATGCTTATTCTGGAACTCTCTCTCTCTTTTCTCTCTCTCATGCACATGCGCGCATACATTTGCAAACTGATGAAATTTTGTTTTTTCATTTTGGTGTTTTTTTTGGTCGAATGAACTGATGAAATCATGCACTCACAGTTTAGAGGATTTACCGCTTTGCCTTTATGCTCGACATCCCAAGCAATTTGTATGTTGAGTGGCTTCTGTGTATACTTTTGGGTACTTAACAAAAGGCACATTTGATCCTGCATTGGAGAAGGCAGTTCTCTATGCTGTTGGTAATACTCTAGTTTGCGACAATCTTGACGAAGCGAAAGTTTTAAGCTGGAGTGGAGAGAGGTTCAAAGGTGCATATTTCTGTTATTTCCTACCGATAGTTTGTGAACTCAAACTTTCTTATGCTAAATACATCATGTGGTTATTTGTTAGTTGTCACTACTGATGGTATCCTCCTCACAAAGTCTGGTACAATGACGGGTGGTACCAGTGGTGGGATGGAAGCGAGATCTAAAAAATGGGATGATGCAGAGATTGAAGGTTATATCTGTAAACATTGTTTTTAAGTTCTTTGGCATATGAACAGGATGATTAGGAATTATCTTTGGTTTACTAATTTTGACCTGGCTCTTCTGTGAATTCTTTGATGAACTTTTTTTTGTAGGACTTAAAAAATTGAAGGAACAATATGAGTCAGAGCTTGAAGAACTCGGTTCATTAAGAGAGATGCGCTTGAAAGAGTCTGAATTATCTGGGAAAATTAGTGGACTTGAGAAGAAGATGCAGTATGCTGATATTGAAAAGGTAAAAGCTTATCGAGTCTATGAGTTAGTGACAAAGGAGGGATAATGATAATGACAAATTAAGCTTTCTGCATTAGAAGTTTCCCCACATGAATGTTTTTCATGCCATTGTACCGTATTTAGTGGTAAACCTTTCGTAGCTTTGTTCATTGGAAATTACTTCTTTTCTCTCTACCCCATGTTTTCTACTGCCTCTCGTTTCCCTCTTGATACCTGGCCCTACTCGGTCACAACATCTTGAACTCGCCATTTCACATCTACCTAGGCCTACTCAGCTCCTCTCATTGCTTATAAAAAGGATGCTGCTGGTTTTCAGTGGCAGTCAATAGTGGTGGCACCACCACCTCTTTCTCCATTGGGTTGAGAAATTCACACCCATGGCCGCCACCATTGGCACTATTGCACTGACAATATTTGTCGTAGACGATATTGTCCCTGTCCATCTAACACCTCCCCCTTTCAAGAACTAATAAGCATTTTGATACGTGGCATCTGCCACAAAAAGGGGCCCACGTGAAACTCGGTTGTTGTCTGGAAAGGCTTGTTATGCTAACTGATGTCTGAGCATGTTTGGACACAGCTGAAATCACCTTTGTTTCTTTTCCGTCTCTTCTCTGTATGGGAGAGATCAAAACTTTTATTGTCATAAGTGTAATGGCTCAAATGCTTTAGCCCAATTCGTATACATATGGAAACATATGTTTTATGATAAAAAGTTTCAGTTTGCTTAAAGCCTTCTAATCAAGTATTACTGGAAAAAATGTTTTTGCTCTCTTGATGCTTGGAATGATACTCTAATATCTTCTGAAATCACTGCTAAAGTTGCATTTAAGTTACTAAATATGATTGTGCCATTTGTTGTATAATTATTGTAAAAGAAAATTCATGCCTGCTGTGACCGCTATCCATTATCCGGAGGCTGCTGAATCCTCATTCTACGATTATCGCAATGTGACCGCCTACCGCAATTTAAAAGCTTCCATACCAAGACCCGGCTGGGTACTTATGATGCAAAGAATTATAATCAACAAAAACGTCAGCAGGACAATATCTCAAATGTCTGTATGCTTCAGTTGCACTTGCACCTATGCATGTCAATGCTAGAATACTTCTTAGGGTAGACTGGTAACTCATATTGAAGCCATGGCTACCCTGAAAGTTTGTTGGCCTTGAAAACTATCTTTGTCCTGACCTGCCCTGTCATTGTGTAAGACCTCCCTATTTAGTACTGAGATTCTTTAGCTGATATTTTTTTAATTTTGAAGTTTCCAGATTTCTGGTTAGTTCTTTCTGGCAACGATAATTTGCTAAAAAGGTACTTTTTGCATGGTGAAGTTGTGTGTGTATAAATATGTATGTATGTATGTATGTATGTATGTATGTATGTATGTATTAGCTTCTACCAATGTAAATTGTGGATCTTGTACTTGTAATGCTTGTGTTGGTAATTGACAATTTTAGTGGCTTAATGCAGCAAAGTATCAAGGACAAGCTTGCCAATTTGAAACAAGAAAAGCAAAACATACGGAGAGAAATCGATTGTATAAGTCCTGAACTCAAGAAGGTGATTAGTTATTCCAGTTATTAAGCCGAAAAATTATGTTTTACCTTCTCAAGTAACAGAATTTTAATTTATCTGCATGTATTTAAGTGGGAATTTATTACGTGATTTCTCAGTTGAAAGATTCAATTGATAAAAGGAGTGCTGAGATAAGGAAGCTCGAGAAGAGGATAAATGAGATTGTTGATAGAATTTACAAAGATTTCAGTGAGTATGTTGGGGTGAACAACATCCGTGAATATGAAGAAAACCAACTAAAAGCTGCCCAAGAAATGGCTGAAGAAAGGGTTAGCGTAAGCGACCAGCTGGCAAAGTTGAAATACCAGTATGTTTTCTTCCTCCAATTATTTTGTGCTGAAGTGCAGAAAGACAGTATAGGATAGTTTTGTCAAGGACTTTAGCTTATTGACTGTATTAAATTAGGGGTAATAGAAGGATACTTCTGAATTGGAGTAATTCGCAAAGAGTTCTCATATGAAACTTGTTTGCATTGCTTCTTAGATTGTGAATATTCGAAACAGCTGATCAGAGTCAGTTTGTAGGTTTAGTTACTTATGGGTATATTTGCTTGTGATTCCTTTTAACATTTGAAATAGCTAATTTATGAATGTTGATATTTGTCTTTTTAAAAACTTCATTGAGTTGAATCGTACATGAATGCCACTACTGGTATGACAAGGATGAACACATGTTATATCTGCATTATTTATATGGGCATTTGCTTGGTGAGATCTACTATGTGCTGAAGTCAAAGTTTCAATATCACGTATCACTATCATTGACAAGGTTGGAGTATGAGAAAAAGCGGGACATGGATTTACGTATTAAAGAACTGGAATCTTCACTCAATTCTTTGGAAAATAATTTGAAGAATGTTCAAAAGAAGGAGTCTGAAGCCAAGGTAGCAGCAGAGAAAACTACCAGTGAGATCAACCGGTTGAAGGAAGAAGTTCAGGGTATGGCTTTGTTTCTGACTATTTAGAGTACTGCTGGAGTAGATGAGATCCTTCTCCGGAATCCAATTTATCCCTCCACTGAAGATGCAATGGGTGTTTCTCTCTTTCTGTTGTGGTTTGAAAATGTTCTAGATCATGTGCCTATCTATGCAATTATTGTATTGGTATCTTGATGAATAAGTCAGAATATTGTGATTACGTTGTCAATAAACATTAAATGGACTATGCCGATAGTGTTAATTACCACCTGCACTACTTTCACTAACGATGAAGTAAGGGTGACTTTTTTTATTCGATTTTGTCTGCTTATCACTTAGAATAGCAAATTTTGTACTAATAAGGTTTACCCAACTATCGATGCATTTATCTTTTTCTGTGGACATTTCTAATTGGATATATCATCAGAAATGTCATTGACTGGTTTGACCTCTTGCAGAGTGGAAATTGAAATCCGATGAGTGTGAGAAGGATATGCAAGAGTGGAAGAAGCGTGCTTCTAATGCTACCACCAACTTATCCAAACTTAATCGTCAGATAAATTCTAAGGTCATTCCTGGATTTGGGTTTGTTTAAGGTGCATGATTTTGAAATTGAAACCAAAAGGGCATTTTATATAATCACAATTGCTATCTTGTTCATGTAGGAGTCTCAAATTGAGCAGCTGATATCTCGGAAACAGGAAATTCTGGAGAATTGTGAACTGGAACATATAAGCCTTCCGACTATCGCTGATCCAATGGAGACTGAATCCTTGACAGAAGGTCCTGTCTTTGATTTTAGCCAACTAAATAGATCCCTAGTGCAGGATAAGCGATCTTCTGATCGAGAAAAGCATGAGATAGAGTTCAAGCAGAAAATTGATGGTTTGGTATCAGAAATTGAGAGGACTGCCCCAAATTTGAGGGCTCTTGATCAATATGAAGCTCTAAAAGAAAAGGAAAGAGTTGCTACTGAGGAGTTTGAAGCAGCTAGGAAAGAAGAAAAGGAGTTTGCTGACAAGTATAATGCAGTAAAGCAAAAGAGGTAAGCTGCTGTGATGCAAACAATATATGAATTACATAATCCCTTTTCCTTCTTGGGGGCTTTTTTTGGGAAAGGTTTTTTTTTTTTTTTTTTTTGTTGGGGTTGGGGGAAGGTTGGTTGGGGAGGGAATAAAGAAAGGTTATGGCCATCAGGATTGTGAAAACCAATCATGAAAATGACTTGCGTGAGCTCCAATTGATCTTTTGCAGAATAAAATCAGACTCATGGTGTGTAATCTGTTCCCATTCAGGGAACTACTTTGGACCATACTGATCACCTGGAAAACAGAATTAAAAGTATTTATAATCTTATGCACATTAGTATTTTCGTTACTGTATCCATCATGTGTGAATACGGAGGTGCTGTCACTGAGTCTGTTATCCTCGGTCCTTCGTGCCATGTCCCTTATTTACAGTGTGAAGAAGAATACCTGTGGTCTATTATGATTTCTAGTTTGCCACAATTTCATATTTAACAAGGCGCATGCGCAAGATGCATCATTCCTTTCAGCAAATTACTGGTGACATTGAAGATTTTTGCAAACAGTATCGGTAGGTGCGGTGAAGGAATGAGAGTAACTCTAGGCATTAATGACCTCAGTGATATTTGTCATTGCATTCTGCACCCTGCTTTAGAATTTACCTTCTGCAGGTGCATGATGCTGGTTCCAAGCAAGAAAATTTACACTCCACAGTTGGGAGATGTATCCAATTAGATGGAGGGTTTGCTGGTAAATGATTTGTAAACATTCTCCTACTCTCTGAGTGCCATGGTTCGGTTAGTCTCAAGAAAGTGAGTGATCGATATGATTGTGAAGAATGGTTTGCCATGGACTGTGCTGTGCTACTTTTTCATTTGTCAGGCTCTGGTTACCATGTAATTAAATTTAGTGAATATTAAATGGACAGTTTCAGTTTCTATGCTATTTTGATTGCTCTAACCCATTGTTGAAAGATGCGATGCACCCTATAGATGCATTAGAGCATCTATATACATACTACAATGAGTGTGGATGTACATACTATTCTGCTGGTACTTGTGTTGTCATTTGTGTTAACCCTTTTTTTATGGGAAAAATAGGAATGAATTGTTTATGGAAGCATTCAACCATATCTCAAGCATCATTGATAAGATCTACAAGCAATTAACAAAGAGCACAACACATCCTCTCGGTGGAACTGCGTATTTGAATTTAGAGAATGAGGATGATCCATTCCTTCATGGCATCAAGTACACAGCTATGCCTCCAACGAAGCGCTTCCGGGACATGGAACAGCTGTCTGGTGGTGAGAAGACAGTTGCTGCGCTTGCATTACTATTTTCCATCCACAGGTGAGCATATCGTGTCAAATGATACTTCTTTGCCTCTTTATTTAATTGAAAATTCATTGGCTTTGAGACCAGATTTCTTAGCTTTTGAGGTTTTCACTTTGTCCTTTTCCTTCATTTCCCTTTTGTATAAATGCTTTTTTATGAGTTTGGTAACGACTTCTTTCTTTCGGTAATTTATAATGGACTTCCGCTGGAAGAGCCATTAGAAAAAGATGGCTTCTCCTGCTTTCTGGTGACAGTTCATATTTTCTTGCACTTGTAGTTCTTAGCTTTTGCCTATTGGCAAGAATATGGATGATCACACTGTAGCTATTTTGTAGCAGTTTGCTTGTCATCCTGACCACTGCTAATGTAGTCTAGTTTTTTGCATCTATGGGTTGGTTCAGTTATCGGCCTTCGCCATTTTTCATATTGGATGAAGTTGATGCTGCTTTGGACAATTTGAATGTCGCGAAGGTGGCTGGATATATCCGCTCGAAGTCATGTGAAGGGTCCAGGCTAAATCAGGATGCAGATGCGGGTTGTGGTTTCCAGAGCATAGTGATATCTCTGAAAGACAGCTTTTATGATAAGGCTGAAGCTCTTGTTGGTGTATATAGGGACTCTGAAAGGAGGTGGCTCTCTTCCCATCTATAACTCGAGTCTTCCTTTTGTCCCTTTACGGTTTAAGTATGAGTAGGATTAACGTCTGTGTTCTCTGTACTCTTCGCAGCTGCTCAAGAACTCTGACATTTGACTTGACTAAATACCGGGAGTCCTGAAAGATTTGACCAATCATTGAAGGTTTTCACTGTCGATGTAGATATCCTCTTCAGAAGCTGTATATTGTAGCTATGACTAGGTTGCTGCAAATTCTCGTTTCTCCCTGTATTGCCCTTTAACAACTCTAGTTTTCTTTTATCGCTTCCCTGACAGCTTTCTCGGTATTATTGCTTGTTTAGTTTTTACTCGAATTCAATAATTAGGTCTCTCTCTCTCTCTCTCTCAAAACATAGAGGGCATTCCTGACTTCGTTGGATGGTTGTAAGCATTTTGTGGGTAGGTCTCTGGTGGGCTTAATTGCTGCATTGTAGATACTGTCTTGTTCAGCCTCTCCATGTCTCTTTACCTTCCGTGATAATAATGTCACCATGCTTCTGTTTGTTGTGGCTAAAGAAAAAGAACGGTGCTTCCTTTTCAAAACGCTTTTGGTTCATTTGCTCTTGGAAGGTTGGCATATGAACTTGTTTTGTTATTCAATGGAAGTGATTGTTCAACAAATGTGGGTTCCTTCTCAAGAATGTCATAACGATCATTCTTAGCCATCCCGAACTGGCGGGAAAAGGCTTATTAGCTGCAGAGATCGTTTTGTAAGAAAGCACTGACGTGTGCCTGCTTGTGGCTCGTTGCATCATGAACGGTGCTTTTTGATCTAGACGTGGACAAATTTTCCAGGAGTTTTCTTATGGCATGTTTGGTCATGAATGAGTTTTGGATTGGATCAACGTGTAAAACATGGAATGGTGATCCTAGAGGAGTGCTGATTCCACCAACTTCTTGGAATTGGCATTATACTACGAAGTCCGGTCCTAGGCTAGAACCATTTGGGGTTCATCAAATGAATCTGTAAGAATATAACTGATTGATTAGTATCTAATAACGTTATTTGTAAATTATTCGTCACTGGATTGTATTGTACCGTATTTTAAAATTATTATAATTAGTTAGATACTAATAGGAAACTGAATATTTATTTAAAATTATATATTACTTATGAATTATGATTATTTTAACGAATTGAGTATTTGGGATCCTCAAAGTGGCTTTATGTCATTATTATTCCATCCATATCCATGCTAGACTATATTAGTGGCAGCTATATCCTTCATCTAAATTCTTCGATGGTACGAGATCAGATGCTAGAAAATTCAATTATTATAAAAAATGCCAACTAATACTTTAGGAATTATAATTTATCACAGTAGTTAATGATAATTTACGAAATGTAAACTTTTCATAAAATTAATTACTACTAGTTATAGTTATTAGGATTTTCAATATATTTTCCTATGATTGGAGAATAAGGTTTTTCAAATGATTATATAATTTTGTTAAATACAATTATTGAAAAAATGCACAAGTACGTAAATCGAAGTTTTCGTAACTTTCATTCCATTTCCACGTCACTTTGTTACAACCAAACAGAAGAAACCTCGTTTTATTCTATTTCCTCAGCTTACCAAACAAAGAACATGAAAGCGTTATTCCATTTTCACTCTTTTTTTTCCGTTTAATTTAATTTATATATTCCATTTCACTCGGTGGTACCAAATATCTGAATAATGGGTTTGACGATATAATATTAAAAGTGGTGTAGAAAATTGATTTCACTTACGATGCAACTTCGTTAAATGGATAAATCATACTAAACCATTATGAATTTTTAATTAGGAATTTCCAAAGTGTGGGTTTTTTTTTTTTTGGGTATTTTGGATAATGAGATGATACTCAATAGTCCACTCTTTAATAACTGGCTAGCTTAAAGAAACATAGAGAATACATCCGCATGGGTCTACAACAGTTCATTCAATCGGATTATACATGTGGTTGGCCTCGTGGTCGCTGAAGACTAAAGTGGTAAGCATGTTCGTATTAGCGCTCAAGTTTGAAGCTGAATCAGCATTTTTAGGCAATCTCTTGCAGCTAACCATAAGAGCACGGATGTGTATTTTCGTTAATTACCTAATTATTATATGTGTAGAGGATGAGCCTGGTACTTTTAAAAGAGTTTCGGATATTTCACCATTATAAAAATAGTATCATTAATAAAATGAAAATGTCTGTGATGATCACTCTTGACGCAAGTGACTGTAACACCTTTAATGAAACAAAAGCGATTCTAAGTAGTCGGGGAACATTGCAACCTCGGTTTCTAACATGGAGGAAAAACCATTGTATCTTGAAGCACCCTCAACCTCAACCTCATAGAAACGAACCCCCTCTCATGCCAAAGCCAAGACAAAGAAGGCACTCCTTCCCAAGCTTTTGTAAGTTTCCTTCTGAGCCGTGGAGCCAGCTGCCTCGACGCACCCCTTGAGGTGTTAAGGGTGCATGCCATGCAAAGTGAAGAATGGCAAAACAATTCTTGCACAACCACCTCCCTATGTCGTCCCCTCAGTCCCCACCCTCTCCCCTTTATAAACCCCAAAGCCCCCCACTCACCGCTTCACTCCTGAGCGATCCCCCCAACCCATCGCAATCCACTCTATAACCATGGCCAAGCCTTTGCTCCTCTCCTTCGCATTTTGCTTTCTCCTGGCCTTCCACGGTTGCCTCGGCCGCCAGCGGTACCGGGCCAGCCATCAGCACTCACTCCGGGAGCAAGGGGAGTGCCGGATCGACCGCCTCGACGCCCTCGAGCCCACGAACCGCATCCAGTGCGAGGCTGGCATTGTCGAGTCGTGGGACCCAAACCACGAGATGTTCCAGTGCGCCGGGATCGCCATGGTCCGGCACATCATCGAGCCCAACGGCCTCCTCTTGCCTTCCTTCACCAATTCACCTCAACTCACGTACATTGTCGAAGGTAAAATACATGGACTGTTAAACTACTTAATTACCACATGCCCCAGTTAGTCATAATCATTCCCTTGCATGTCATCCTCTCTGCACTTCCTAGCATCCCTGAAAGAAGTGGAGAAACATGTCCAGGAAAAAGCAGTTATTGTTTGCTTGATTGTCGAGTGCAGGTAATGGTATTCTGGGGACCGTGATCCCTGGTTGCCCCGAGACATTCCAATCATCTCAGCAATCACAGTTCGGGCCGCAGTTTGGACAAGGAGGACAGATGAGAGGAGGAGAAGGCCAGCGGTTCGAAGATCAGCACCAGAAGATCCGCCGCTTCCGACAAGGCGACGTCATTGCTTTGCCCACCGGAGTGGCCCAATGGACCTACAATGATGGCAATCGGCCCATCATCGCCGTCACGCTCCTCGATGTTACCAATAATGAGAACCAGCTTGATCTCAACCCAAGAGTGAGTCAATTTGTAAAATTGAGTTGATTAGCTTCTGCATGCATGATTAGGATAAGTTTGAGAGTGAATAAGTTCTCTACTCTCTCCTGCTTTTAGAGATTCTTCCTCGCTGGCAACCCGCAAGACGAGCATGAGCAAGGGGGCCAGCGATCGCAGGGACGGCGCCAACAACAGCGACAGCGTGGTGAGGAGGGCCAGCAAAGGGGTCAATGCAACAACGTCTTCTGCGGATTTGACGCGCGCTTCCTGGCTGAGGCGTTCAACGTGGATCTGGAAACGGCAAGGAGGCTGCAGAACGAGAATGACAACAGGAACAACATCGTGAGGGCCGAGGGCGGCCTTCAGGTTGTGAGCCCCCCAAGGGAACACGGAGAACGTGGATGGGAGGAGGAGCGCGAGAGGGAGAGGTACGGTGGCAGGTATGACGTGAACGGATTGGAGGAGACGCTCTGCACCATGAGGCTCCGAGAGAACATTGGCAACCCGTCGCGTGCGGACGTCTACACGCAACAAGCCGGCCACATTAGCACACTCAACAGCCACAAGCTGCCCATCCTGTACTGGCTCCAACTCAGCGCTGAAAAGGGCCATCTACACAGGGTGAGGTGTCTCTTCTTCAATTTTAGTAAGATTCCATCACTTGCGTCACTTTCTAGATCACGGTAATCCGAGTCGACACTACGATTTAACTTGCTTTCTTGAAAGCTATTGCATGAATCGGAATATCAAGATAGAATAATCGATCTTCAGGGAACTAATATCGGACTGCAAAATCGATTATCAAACTATTTCAAATTAATATTAAGTGATATAGCAGGGATCTTTATTGCGTTTACTTTTAACGGTAGCCGTGGTGTGCAGAATGCAATTATGGTGCCACACTACAACCTCAACTGCCACAGCGTGGTCTATGCAATCCGCGGCAGCGCGCGCATCCAGGTGGTGAACGATGACGGCCAGACAGTGTTTGATGAGGAGCTCCGCGAGGGGCAGCTCGTGGTGGTGCCGCAGAACTTTGCAGTGGTGAAGAGGGCTGAGAACGAGGAGTTCGAGTGGGTGTCCTTCAAGACCAACGACAATGCGATGGTCAACCCGCTCGCAGGCCGGACCTCGGTGATGCGGGCGTTGCCGGACGAGGTCATCGCCAACGCATACCAGGTGTCGAGGGAGGACGCTAAGAGGCTCAAGTACAGCCGGAGGGAGACCACCGTATTTTCCTCCAACGAGAGCGGCGGTTCTTTCTCTGAGAGGAGGGCTGAGGCTTAAGCGCCAAAGTAGAGGATGAATTAGTGCATGTAATGCTTTTTGTAGGCAGCGAAAGCCTTTGGAGTGACCACTCTTAATCATGTTATTATCTACTTAGAAGAGTAAGAAGAGGATCATAATAATGAGTATGTAGTATCTGTACGTGTAAGTTGTTTGCACGAGGAATAAAGATCTAAAGTCTTGTGCATATGCTTGGCTTTGCACTAGTTCGCCTCTTCAATGGGTATGTATTTTATCACGAAATACATGAGGCTATGAGAAATTGGAAATAAATGTTACAGTGGCAAAAGAAAAAGAGTAGATCCTAGATAATCAAGTATAGGAGGAAACATAGTATATGCGCGGTTTCTTGACAGAATTGATAACAGGCTCCTAGAACTGTCATAAGAGGTTTGCTGGTGGTCTCTTTTATATCTGTCTGGACTACCCTATCTATATGCACAAATCCGTGAGAGAGGGCTTGACTTGGTGCTGGTGGCGGAGGCTCGGAGGCGGCGGCGGCCAAATAGTTTGGTTTGATGTTGAAAATGAGATAAAGAATACAGGTCTCTCAGCTTGTAGCCCCAACAAATGGCATATAATCACCAAGGCGGAACGCAAATGTCTTTGCCTAAATGCATTGAATGAGATTCGATTTGTAGGGAGCGCAAACGTAACCTCAAGGCAACCGTGAATTGACTTAGCGTATCCGTTGCACCCATAAACAAACTAAACAAACTAAACAAACTCTTTCCACGGAAGTATGCAAGTGACACGGTCCAATAGACAAGCATGATCCAAGATGTCCAAATGACGGATGCACCCATAAACAAACTCTTTCCACAGAAGTATGCAAGTGACGCGGCTCGATAGACGAGCATGATCCAAGATGTCTAAATGATGAGCTGTGATCCATACAAGAGTAAGCCCACGATCAATTCACGATCAATACGAGACTATGCCCATGATCCATGCGAGAACAAGCCCACGACTCTTGAGCTTCCATGCCAGACATGAGCGGGTGACCCTTTGTTTCGCTTTGACACATGACCCTCGGACTTCCCCAAGCTTAGTGCCTCTTGAGTATCCCAGTGTATAGACTATATAATGATTATGGGATTTAAATGCCACTGTTGGATCAAGGAAGGGATCAACGGTTGAGATTAGATCTAGACTTATATAAATAGGGACCATTCCCCCTCACTTGTACTGTCTTGTTCATAAATAAATATAATTGGAGCTTCATTCTCGATACACGATCCTTGTGAGTCGAGTGTGTGTGTGAGGCTAACTTGAGAGAAATCCTAAGGTTGCATGGGTAGGGAATGTCGGATTTGATCGACTTATGACAAGTGGTATCAAAGCCTTTGTTCCAAGCGCAATGACCAATCCTCATTTCGATGTTGCGATCACTCAAGGCGAGGATCGTGAAGATCGTGGAAGACCTATCGAGAAGGTCACCGAGTCAAAAAAGAATTGTGTTGTTTCAATGACGTCCTTAGAGGAGACTATCACGAATGTCCAAGGGATGGATGACCTAATATATTTGTTAATTATTATGTATCATCCAACTCAATAATTTGATAATAAAATTTAATTAAAACTAATGGAGTGTAAATTTGTCACATGTATATCAATTTGATGTTTTTAGTTAATTTATAGTAAATTTGTCAAAAATATATCAGTTTAAGGTTTTTTGTGATATTAATCTTATTTGGGATGAAGTCTACTTTTTATCATTTTTTTGAGAAAATCATTTTACTTTGAGTACTTACATGGAATTTTCCCTTAGATTGTCTCTCTCTGAAGCGGCTTAATTGTATGTTCATTGTTTGTCTGCCCTCTCATCATTTTATCTCTGGTTTCCTTTCATCGTGTGGTTTTATCAGTTGAATAAAGATCCTTGTCCACATAAGGGTACGGTGGAAATTAATTACAAAAAGAAGGCAAAAGAAGTTTCCAACCCCCAAAACAGCTCTTTTTATTTTATTCTATTGATATTCGAAAATTTTAAATTTACCTAATCAAGTTCGTCAACTTGCAGAATTTTTCTATTAATTCTACTTTCGATTAATTAGAGGGGACGCATAAACCGATACTGGCAAGAGTCCAATATGGAAAACTTTTTATCGTAGTGGAACTACCAATTAATATGATGGGACTAAAAGTGTTAAAGATGAAAATCACTAGACTCGCATAACGAGATCTCTTAGCACAGATATAAAACTTCAGATCTTCACATTACTCCAATAAACATGTAAGCGTCATTTAACTCAGATTTAGAGCCGGAGATATGTGATTAGGAAATTTAGACAAATTCAATGACTTGGTTAGTTAGATTAAAAGTTCAAGAATACAATTGAAAAATAAGCACAAATTTAAAGATCAAAATAGAAATATAGCTGAAAGCAATAATAAATGACATGCAAAATGGTATGCACGATACTAATTGCTATTATGAATTTTATCTTTTAACGAGAAAGAATGAATATTAAATGTTGTTATAGCCTTCACAATGCTTAAGTTGTTCAGTGAAGGATTCAGAAACATATTAACAATCGAATGTTCATGTGATGGAAAGGACATAAAGATACGAATTAATTTGCTCACTTATCACCCTTCCACCATTTTCGTCGCTCTGTGTTTCAATATAAGACATCCTAGCAGAAGACCTCATCGGTGAGAAGACAAATTTTTGCCCTCCTCTTCCGAAACACCAAGCACATCCTTCTCGGCTCGTACCACCGACCTCAGCCCCCTGTCCCCAAATGTCCAAACCCTAACAACTCCAATAAATCACAAAAACTGCTCCGACCGACCACGTACGTGCCTTCGCTGTTGGATGCCGCCCCATCGCCTCGGGCCACGGTCGAGCTCCACTCCGCCACTCCGGCCGCCGCCGCCAACGACGGGGCCCTCTCTCTCGGCTACCCAAGTACCTGTGCCAATCGAATTACCTTTAAAATTTTGGAGGAGCTAGAAAATTGGGGCAGCGAAATAGCTTCCTATCAAACCCGTTCTTGGGCGCTGGTACTCAAAAATCCGCAAAAAGCTTCTCCGATTCCTTCTTTCGAAGCAAAGCAAAATCACATCACGAGAGAGTATAGCTCACAATTCTCGACCAAAGTCTCTTCATTCTAATGGCGGCCAAGAAGCTGGTCCGAGACCTGGTGCTCTCGGGACACCCTCTTCGTCTCCACCTTAGTTCTCAGGCCCAGGTTTTTTTCCTTCTCGAGCTCTTTCTCGATTTTTCTCTCTATATTTCTTGCAATAGCCAGGTGAATTTCTGGGCTTTTATTCCCTTTTCTCTGTATTATGTAATTCTTTTGATGTGGGTTTGTTAATTGAATTGTCGTATAGGCTTCGAGTTCGAGGCTGAGGTTGATTACCGCAGGTGGGCACTCGTGTAATCGTCGATATAGCGTGTTTAATGAGTTCTCTAAGAAAGTTAAAGGCGAAGCTAGCGGGTATGCCGATTTTTAGTACCTTCACTCCTCTTTTTCTGTCTTCTCTTTTTCTTTTTTTGGTAGTAGAGACGCTAAAAATGAAAATGTCCACAATGCATACCGAAAGGATACCAATGAAGCCGACCATTAATGAGTAGTTTGAACACTAGGAGCGGTCTGATCAGGGACTGCTCGGCTGTGCTTTTCGAGTTCAATGCTCTTTCTACTGTTAATACTCTTGCCCCGTTTTTATGCCCTTTTGTGTTATCGTGGTGTTGGTTCACATTTTAGTCTCATTTGCTTCTGGTAGCTCGTAATTGGAGATTTAACATCGCTTGCAATCATATGGAATTAATCTGTAGAGTAAAGTGTCCTTTCTATGGTTTTATAGCTCAAAACATGCGTAAAGGTTTGACCTTTTTTTCTTTTGGATGAGCTCATGATATATTGATTTGCCACCATGGAGCAATTTCCTTTAATTTGCCGTGAGATTCTACATTTGAGATATTGAGATGCAGATATACCATTTGAGTGTCATATAGATTGCAAATACAGAAATGGTGAAGCTTCATTATATTGTGCATATGTTTGAGCATATCAGTTAAAATAAAGGAGCAAGAACTAGAGATACTTTTGATGTTGTCTGCTTCATTGTTTTCGCTACTTGGACTTTCAGACAAATGATATTGCTTGCCTTTATAATTTATTGGTGTGTTCGGTTCCCTTGAGAGGCTTATTCATGTTAACGATCTTCTTCAATCCTCTGGTCATAGCAATCCAGAGTTTCAAAAGTCAGTGAAGCAGCTAAAAGAAAAAGCAGAAGAGCTTAAAGGGGTGAAGGAGGAGCTTAAAGTTAGGTAATTTGCAAATCTGTTGGCTGAAAACCTTTCATTAGTGAGACTGTAGTCCCCTTAACTAACCATCTGACTATCTGAGACATACTTCTTGTTTGGTTGAACATCTGGATAAAGAGCTAAGGATGTAAACTGGCTTTTGCAGAACGAAACAGACAACTGGGCAGTTGTACAAGCATGTCGATGGTGTTTGGACAGAGGCTGAAGCTACAGCAAAGAAGGTCTGAATATTTCTTTCCTTTCCTTTGCTTTTGGGCCAGAAGATGGTCTGAATTGATTCCCTTGGAATATGCCCTGGTCCTGGAAAGGTTATTGAAGCAACAGACCCTCAAAATCTAGTATAGTATTTTCTTGTTCATTAAAGTTGATGGATTTAATAACTATGAACTTGATTGTGTTTTCCTGGTGAGAAATTTAGTATTCACAAAAGTTATACACTTGGGTACCTGGTAGGTAATATTGTGTTTCTGTGCAGCAATTCTTGTTTCTCTCCTGTTATGTCTGCTATGTGGAATTCATTAATATTCTTTGGGGTTTTTGGTTTTCTATAATATTGCGTTATCTCCAGGTTTCTGCCAACGTGAAGGAAAAAATATCTTCTGCAACTGAGGAGGTGTGGTTGCTTTATCCATTGTAATCCTGACAATGCTTACTTCTATGCAAGTGCCTGTTTAGAAATGTTATCTTTTTGTGTTGCGTTTAGGTCAAAGAACAGTTGGGGATTGGGAAGCAAGAGGAATCGGCATCCGCGAGTGGTTCAGCAAAACATGATGCTCACGCCAAAGGTGGAAATGAGGGAAAATCAACAGAAGAAAAATGCAAGCAGGCTGGTTCTGGTGATAACACAGAATCATTTTTTGGCAAATACAGAACAAGCTTCTTTTCCTCTTCTCCTAAGGTCTCGTCAACTTTCCAGAAGCTGAAGGGTGTAAAGGTTGTTGACTTGGCAAAGAAGGGATATGATATTGTCAAGGATGAGTTGAGTGGTAGCCCGAGTAAGAGAAAGCATATGGAACATGCACCTACTACGTCAACAGTCAAAAGAAGTACAAGAACTGATATAGTTGTTCTACCTTCTAAGCAGTCTCCGTGGAGTAAAAAGTGGGAAGCATTTAAAGAGAAAGTAACGTTATTTTACTAGTTGTTATGCATGAAAGCTGTTTGCAGATTTAAAGAATATTACATGGAGTAATCATGGTTCTTAAATCTAATGTTTTCTTTTTGTAGGTCAAAGTGCATCCCATGTTCAAGCGTATTGGTAACGTGAGTGAGCCAGTTGTAACGAAAGGTCAGGAGGTACACACCAAAACCTTTTGTAAATCTTCCTTGGAAATCTTTACGCTCATTGTCAGATGTCTGTTCCATAGGATTGACTTTTATGGGCGGAAGCCTGCTTTTAATTGGAAGTTTTTTCTGGAAAAGCATATCTTTTTCTTTGTTTGATTCTCCCTCCTCTCGTCTGATGCAATATCACCTCACATGTATAATAGTAAGGAGAGAGAAGGAAATTTGTTGCTAATTAGGAGATTTTATGTGGTAGTACTGCGTTGATAGACCCCTTAAGTCACTAGGAATTTGTGAACGTGGCTAAACTTACTGATAGCTGCTCAAATATTTCATCTGGACATTTGCCCTTCTTTTCTTTATTCAAGGACATCATATATATGCAATTGTTACTACAGAAAGAGTTGATATGGTTAGTCACAAAGCCCTGCTGAAGACTTGTGATATTGATACATTGAAAATCCTTACTCAGGTTAATTTGCATAAATTAGCCTCACCATTGGTGAGTAGTCAAGTGCTTGCTCCAAATCCAACAGATCTTGTATTTGATTCACAGTGTCACATATAACTTTGGAGCCATACCCATGACCTATGGTTGAGGGTTACTTGGAGGCATCTTTCCAAATGCCCCATGTTTTAACTTGTCTCACCCATTATATACTGAATTTAGTTTTCTGGTTCTCTGGTTACAGAAGAAATAGTATCACATGTTTAACTATGTCCGACTTTGCTCAATTCAATAGATTGTCACATTTGGTCATTATCATGTTGTTGCTCAGTATATGTCTTCTTTATATAAAAGAAAGCAAGTTACTATATTAAACATTATTTGAACTCTCATCCATTTTGTATTATGCCTGTTTGACTTTGCAGATTGCAGAAGATATGCGGGAGAGATGGGAAACTAGTGACAGCCCCGTTGTGCATAAAATTCAGGAGTAAGTTGTTCAAGTCGCTCTGTCCACCCCAACCCCTCCCCCCCTCCTCTCTTTTCTCTTCCTGCGGTTTCTCTGCTTCTTCTCACACAATGTGTGCGGACTCATGTGGTGGGTGCACTAACCTGGGCATTACAAGCGCACACTAGACAGCAGCACATAAATACAAGCGTACTTTATGTGCAAGCTTGCAGTCCTTGTCTCGCGTGTCATAATTAAAGCTGTTATTCTACTGATTTTTATCTTTTTTAACAGTCTCAATGAAACTATCTTTCAAGAAACAGATGCTGCAGCATCGATGAAGGAAATACGCCGGCGAGACCCGTATGGTTACATTCCTATTTTTTTGTGGTTTCAGTTTCACTTGGTTCTCCTGTCAAATCATAGCTCACTGACATCTGGTGCTTTGCTTGTGGGCTAGATCTTTCTCTTTACCAGAGTTTGTGGCCGAAGTCCAGGAAGTAGTAAAGCCTGTGCTTAATGCTTACATTAAGGTGGCTAGTGAGCTTATTTCCTAAAGATTGATTTTCCATTCTTTTGTATTCCTTGTAATGGATTTTGCTTAGGCCAACTGAACTTCAGCTACTTCTATTCATCATCATGTTTGTGTTTGCTTTGTGCAGGGAGATGTTGAAACTTTAAAAAAATATTGTAGCTCTGAAATCATTGAGAGATGCAAAGCTGAGCATGGTGCTTATCAGAGCCATGGCATTTTTTTCGACAATAAGGTATGATATAAGGCACATCTAATTTTCTAAGTGAAGTGTTTACTCGTTTACTCTAGCCTTTGTGAAAGAGAATATTAAGAGAAGTTGCTGACAAAATTAATTGATTTTTTTTTTCTCAATAATTTCCTAGTTTCACTTATGGAGTAGTAACTGTGTAAGTCATAGATGTCAGAAGTTTTGTGAGAACAAAAGGAGAAATGAACACATTGTGTATATGCCAATTAACTGATATGTGGGTTAGTTATGGAGGCACCCCCACTGTCCGTTGTTACTTCTATTTAGGTGCCAATACAAGCTATTTTACTCACTCTGGTATGGTTGTCTGACAGAGATATATCCTGGTTTCTAACTCATTTATGAATTTAGATGGGTAGTATGTTGAATCGGCATATACGTGTAATATATACCGGAATCTTTGTGATTTTCTGGGACATATTGTCATTATTCTTCAAGCTTAATGATAAACATTGCATAATAATATTTTATTATGATTGTTTAGTTTTATAGTAGTTCTGCAAAATGACATGAATGATTCAATAGTTGAATTTTGGATGAAGCGTCTCACCACAGGCGTGTCAAGCTCATAGAATAGTTGGAGTATACAAATATAACACACAATCTATGATCATTACATATCTTTATGTGCTTTTTGCTGGTTTTGAATTCTGATAGCAGCATCTTTTGAATTACTGTATTGCTCTGTTATCTCTATTTCGCAGTTTTCTATTTTCACGTTCTTACTTTTGGTATGGCAGAGCGACTTGATTATTTTGTCCTAGCTCTGTTTTCTGTATAGTTGGAAGCAGTTATTTTTGTTTTTCCTATTTTTACTATTGCTATTAGATATTGCAAGTTCGTTTGCTGTTTTCTCTGTTATCATGGTTTATTGGTTCAGATTGTCACATTCTGTTGTAGTATATTTATGCTTGTTCTAACTTTTCAATTCTATCCCGAGCAGATTCTGCATGTGTCTGACGTTGACGTAAGAGAAACAAAAATGATGGGCACTTCACCAATTATCATTGTCGGGGTATGATTGTACTCTGCTACTTGTGCTGTTGCACACTTGTTATTTATCTGTAGGAGCTTCTTCTTTACAAGCAAAATCTGACTGATTTCCCCCTAATGGCAGTTTCAAACTCAGCAAATATATTGCATACGTGACAAAAATGGTGCCATAACTGAAGGTGGCAAGGTAAGCCAAACTTTTGATTGGATGAGGCCAAGTGGTTGGAAAAGCCACTTTTTTTGTGTTGAATACAAAAAGGAAAACTAAATCATTCAGTCGGTGCATGCTGTTTTCGCAGTTGCATGTGCCCTCATTTGGACAATGGTTTCCGTTGTGTGCTAGTTTCAACTTTCATGAAAGGGAATTATGGAGCAGCATAGTTTTTACTTATTTCATGAGTTCTGACAAAAGGTTTTGATTCCATGGTCAAGATGTAAGAAGTGAATGGAGAAGGAGAAGAGGGAGAACACTTGCTTTAGTATTAGGACTTGTGCCTAAGAATGTATGAAATAAATGGCTGAATGTAGTTTGCCCACATTTTATGTCAGGTTTTGCATGAAGATAAGAGATTATGGTGGTTTTAATTTTTCCAGAGTCTACTTCCACTTTCAAACGTCCAAGGAAACTTGATCTTTATTGATTGTCAATCTTCATTCTATGAAGATCAAATCTTCATTCTATGAAGATCAAATCCTTTGTGTGCTTTGATTCACTAATCTCTCTTTGAAGGGGAGAAATACGACCTGTATGAGAGTACAAAGAGATTAAGCTAAGATGATCAGAAAAAATATTGGAAGGGATATTATGTTTCACATAAAGTGGCCTATTTGTGGTTAGTCTGACTCAAATTCTCACTGAAATCTAGTGATGCTTTTGTTACTGTTATAGGCTGAATTTTTGAACATGTAAAATGTCTCAACAAACCAGATTGTCTCGATATCCCATGACCCACAATCTTGCTATAGGATGGAATTGGAAAGGCAACCAGCAGTGGTATTAGACAACCAGGTTATCTAGTTCTTGGATTGGCCCGTCCTAACTGCAGAATCATTGATTCACCGTCTTCTTTTTGAAATTCTCCTCCCTGTTCCTGATGATGACATGTCAGTCTGACTGGATCAATTCGAATCAAGTTCCGACATGAAGATAATTTTGCAGCACAACTCAATGAACTATGGAGCCACACTTTTTAACAATGACATAAAAGTCGTATTCTTTCTGCCAAAAGTGTTGCAAATATTGATGTGCATGGTTTAGGCATAAATCGCTTTGTCACCCTCTTGTTGTGTTTATCAAGGGTATGTAGCCCTATTGACGTTATCTACCTGTTCAGTGAGAAAGTACACCACGATGATCTGAAATGTTATGAAGAGTGATTGCATGTCTCAGAATGTAATCTGATATTGGT